>JANHFX010029413.1:22388-41505 GCA_027560015.1 Chloroceryle amazona | reverse complement strand
AGTAAGGCATTTGACCCCAGTTCCCACAGCATGATGCTGGAGAACATGGTGGCCCTTTCCCCTTTCCCCTTTCCCCTTTCCCCTTTCCCCTTTCCCCTTTCCTTTCCCCTTTCCTTTCCTTTCCATAAAAAAGATACCCAGATTAGTTCAACTGAATGTGAAATTTGATGAGGGAAATTTCCTCTCCAGAGCTTCTCATTTTGGGAGGAAGGGAAAAACAACAGCAGCTCTGATGATGATAAAACTCAATTAGAGTTGAACTACCATTGGTTGTTTTGATTTCATTCGTGTTTATCTTTTAATTAAGCTATCCTCACCTGATTTGTAATTTTTTTTAAAATGATTTTTTCATCCTCTTTCTTTATGTATGATTAGGAGGCAGGTGTTCTGTAAACCTCACTGAAAAAGTGTGGTGCTGCATCCTTGTTTAGCATGCTGGATGGTGAAGAGGGTCTTCTAAGAAGGCTAAGACAGATATGTTTTGTTGAGGACAATATCCAGACTGTGCCTAAACCATCATTTTATGGCCACATCTGGTCTACCTGAATTAGGTGGTGTCCCTGTGGACTCTATGGAGAGATTTAGGCATGCTTGAAGTTCAAAAGCCCCTACCACTTAAACATGGTGCATAATCCACACCAGAGGTAGGAGCAGTCAGCATCACTGAGAGTATCTGACCTAGTCAGGGTAGTCAGCTAGGAGAAGCAGAACCAGGGTTTGTCACCCTGATCAGCATCCTCCTCATGGGAAATGAAGGCACAAGATTAATTTTGCTTCTCTTAAGCACTTCTACTGAGTAAGAACCAGTTATTGCATCGCAGTGCCATTAAACATTTTCTGGGCTAGCGCCGTGTGCAGCAACAGATCCTACAAATGCCGAGAAGACTTGGCTTCTCAGAAGAGGAGGAACTAATTTTCATAGCTCTTTTAGCACTATCTTTCATTGTAACACAAATACAAATTTAACTTTATTAAAGCAGCATTTCTAAGGTACCTCAGCTAAACAGAAAATACGAGTCACTACAACACACTGTTGTTTTCCTAAAGACAGCAGCTTTAATATTGGAGAGCAATAAATTGCCTGGAATGATATCAAGTCCTGGAATACTGTGCTAATGCTGGTCTGCACTTGAGTAACTCCCAGTGCAATGTCAATGGGCCTCCAGTTGTAGTTTTGCTCAGTGAGTAGGTGTTAAAGGCTTTTTTTTTTCCCCAGCATGCACCAATCTCTGGTTCTGCCAAAGCTGATGGATGTTTTCCTGTTGATAACAACGGGGACTGAACCAGACTCTCACAGCCAGGCTCACAACCATTCCCAAAGCCATCCCTAGCCCCTAGTTACAGAGAGCTGAACAGCAGGTTGTTATGAGGTATAGATCAGAAGGCAGCATTTGCCACATACCATCCTACTTGTTTTGTGAATGGTCACAGGAAATTACTTGGTTTATGTGTAGTTTGTGGGTTTCAAGGGTCATCAAAGGTTCATGACACTTGAGAACCATTTTGGATATTTGGGGGTTGAAAATGGATCTTTCTTTTTGCATGAGACACCTCGCACCCACCTCAGACTTCAGCCAGCCTCCAAAGAGCCTGGGCGAAAAGTGACTGTACTGTGACTACCCAGGGAGTCAGGCACTTGTGCAGGATAAGGAGATATTCTGATTTTTTTTCTCTGAAATAGGTATAGGCAGGAGGTTGTGACAGAGTGTTTTGCCCGCAGGATGATGTCATGGAGCATTTCTGGTGGCTGGGGAGACACCGCAACTGTCTCACTCGACACATCACTCACAACTTGACATCACAAGATGATGCCAAGGTCAGAGAGGCTGCCATGGAGAAATGACAGCACGTTGAGTTATTTGCTTGAGCTGGGGGAATGCATGGGAATAATCTGTTGCACACAACACAACGTGGAAGAGCACATGCAGAAAATATCTAGTGGTGATCATCTGAGCACTTTCTGGTCCTGGGCTGGGTGTTTATTTGGGATTTGATCCAGTGTGGCTGGTTTTGTGTTATTTCTCTCCCAGTTTCTATAATGTGACCAGTGGCATTTGCATTTTGGCCCAGTAGCCTCTAAACAGCATCATCCAGAAGTGCAGACATGCATAGACACTCACATTTGAAAACTCCCATACACTCAGCAGATATGGCTATCCATATGTTCTACTGCTGCCTTTTAGTAACGTGTGATATTAGATAATAAAATACCTCCTAGTCTGGTGGTGTTTTTTCCATCAGTCAGTGGGAGTTTATAGCTCTCT
This sequence comes from Chloroceryle amazona, assembly GCA_027560015.1. Lineage (NCBI taxonomy): Eukaryota > Metazoa > Chordata > Aves > Coraciiformes > Cerylidae > Chloroceryle > Chloroceryle amazona. Next base: position 39,241 of record JANHFX010029413.1, on the reverse strand, counting down.
GCTCTGCATGGCACAAAGGATTCTTACCCTCCTCACGATTCACCCTTCTCCAGTGACGCTTTGCACACAACATGGGCAAAAGCTGAGGAAAGAAAACGCTGTCAAGGTAGCTAAATCAGCCATTGAAAAGGGTAGGAAACCCCAGGAGGGTGGAGCGAATCCTCAGCTCTGCCCCAATTTGTGCTTGCATTGCCACAGCCCTTAATTAAATGGTTCCTCAATGCTTTTTTTCCCAGTCGGATCAGACTTCGTTGAATGTGCAGAATGGAAGGACTTGCTGAAAATCAGGCCTTAGGGTAGGGCTTGTTTTATTTGCTATATTACTAATTGTGAACTTTCAAGTCTTACCTACTGCCTGCTCTGGTGTCAGAAGCATTCTCAGCCCACCAGGGTCTCTGTACTGCTCCAGCTTGAGGGTGTCTGAGCCCCACAGACTCACATCTTGCAAGGGTGTGCAATCCCTGTACTGCAGTCAGGAGCTGAGGCAAAGGCCGGCAAAGGCTGGGAGCACTCCTGAGCTTGCCACGCCACTGTCAGATTTTTGGGGATCTTATTTTTGTAGGCAGGTAGTGCCAAATAGTGCTGTAGTGTGCTCCAGAGAGCTCAGGCATGTGGAAAAGGAGCCTTGTGCAGTTCAGGCCACTAGCTGAGCAACCTGTAGCAACGGGTAGGGCCAAACCTCTCCCTCACCCCACCTCAGATTAGCTCTTTGTCCCTGTGCAGTCCACTGCTACCCCATGAACCCACTGATATTACCTCCAGTTGCACCTCTCTGTCTCCCCAGCAGAGTCTCCTCACCCAGTCTCTTCTGCCTGTGCCAGTCCTTGTCCTATTTTCCCTCTGCAGCCACAACCCCTTCCTGCCATCCAACCTTCCTTGGGGAATGTGCTTCTCTTTATAGGCTTGAGGAGGTTGCTCCACCATCCTGATCCTGTGACTGAGGTGGTGGGGCATTCAGAAAGCAGGGGAAAAGGACTCTGGTGGCTGTCATGAGAGGCTGGGTCGTGTGTTGTTCACAGCAAGCCAAGAAGTGAGCTTGTGGGAGAAGTTGCGCTGTGAGCATTGCTAGGGAGCATTGGCTCCACAAAGAATGCAATTGCTATATTCTGAAGGACACAGAATAAAGCCGTAAAAAGTGATATTTTTCAAAGACTGATACTTTGGCCAGATGTCAGCAGCTGATGATGGTGGTGGCAAAGAGCACAGTTAACAGAAAAGGACACCTCCATGCCAGATTTCAAGCTTCTGCTCCAAGTGCTGGTCTCAAAAGGGTACCAGACTTTTGTCACCGTGAGCAGAAGAGCACACTTTCCCCAGCCTCAAGGACTGAATTGCTTAGATTGAAGACATCAGCCTGAGGCAGACAGATAACAGAAAAACGTTGTGTTTTGAAAGTCACAATTTGGTGAAACTCTAAGTGTCTGAGAGCAGGGGAATTGAGCTGAGGAGTGCTGTAAAATTCCATCAATAAAAGAGCGTCCAAACATCTGCAATGCAGACTGAGATTTAAGACCCCTTAGTGAGGAACTGCTTTTCCTTAACTATAAGAAGGATAACTCTGGGAAACATATGGTACACCCTGAACACCAGATGCCTATCTACTCCTCCTCCAGGCAAACAAAGGAGAAAGCTTCTCCTGAGTAGCTCCCTATGCCAGCAACCATTTCATGGCAGTGAGGAGCTGCTTTGCACTGCCTGGTGCCCCTAAAAGAGTGCACACCTAGTTCTGCCAGGGAAATACTGGCAGCATTGTAGGGGACAGCCCTAAATTCAGAGCAGCAAAACCAGATTTGCCAAGGGAATAAAGCAAAAGTAGCAGGAGCATTTATTTCTATTAATGTGCGAGGGAGAGAAAAGAAAGGAGAGGGAGAGTAGCAAGGCTTCAGAAAAAGCAACGTGTCAGGCAAGGCTGATATTCCTGAGAGCCATAAACATTTTCATAGCTTCAGCAGTCACAACCAAAGCAAAGGGGACTGTCCCAGAGTCAGGAATTTGTTTCCTGCAGAGAAATAAAGCAAAGTGGTAAATTGGCTTTTCCTCTTGTTGAGGAGCAGATGAAATGGATCTTTCCTGCTATTGGAAGTGTTCAAAACCATTAAAAGCTGTCAGGGCCCAGGGTCTGTAAGGCTGTAAATAGCAGCATCTATATTTAATTGAAGGTGATGAAGGATTCGGTGAATTTCCATCCTGTAAGCTCGACATCATCTGTGTGACAAAGACGTGGAACTCAACGGCAAAGAACATGACTATGAGAGTCTTGAAATGCAGAAAAAGGGACAGCTGCTATGAATTCCTGACACTCAGTTTAGCTGGCTGGTACTTTTTAATTCTTTAACAGGCTGCAGATTGTTCAGGTGGCCAACGTGTACTGCTTGGTATGCTGATCCCAGAAAGGGTTGCAGTGCCAAAGCAAGCCGCCCCATGAGGGGATATCCTCTCCTTGAAATGCCTATGAAAACAGCTGTCGGAGTAATGAATAATTTGCTACTTTGAGACACGGATTTTTTTTTTTTCTTTGAGCTGATTAAAAATATTCTGTTTTGCTTTCCTTTTAAAGCATTTAATCTAAACTCACCTTGCAGCTTTGACACCAGGTTAATTTTTGATCAGAGTCCTTGCAGAAGTTTCAGCTCTTCAGAGCTGGAATGAAAGACATTCTCCCTTTCCACCACCTCCTTTCTACTGGTCTTCAGGAGGTCAGGGGGTGAATTTTTATTGCTAGCCACTTGAAAATAAACTTAGTCCATGTGAGTATCTTTGGATAGACACAGTAAATGATGGGTTTCAGCAAAAGCAAGAACATGTCATAGAAGTGTGGTAAAATCCAGCCTGGGAGCAGAGCAGATTTGCATGAAGACACAAGCAAGGAGGAAGTGTCACAAGAGGGCTTCTTGGAAGAACCAAGGTCTTCTGTTTGGATAAAAGCCCACCTGAATTATTTTACTGAATTAAGCCTTTATTTACACCAGTCTTTTTATCTGATCTCCCTGAGACGCACAAGTGTGAGCTTGTTTGGTCCCTGAGCTAGAAGTGGTAGCATCTCATAACACAAAAATACACTAAACTACCAGGGGACAGAAAGGGAGCAGAACAACAAAACAGAAGTAGGCACTTAGAAGTAGGCACCTGTAGTCCAGGGAAAGGGGAGATGTGAGGTAACAGAAGAAGAACACTTTGCAGTCGCTTGGCAAAGTCAGGTCAGAGCACAGGATAGGAAAAGGATGGAGAGATTGGGCAAAACGCATGAAGAACCAGATGTTGGGCTGCTTTAAATCACATTTTTGTTTCACCCAAGGTCTACTGCGAACCTGTTTGGAATTGCAGAGCAGGCAGCACACTTTCTGCATGCTCCCTTTCTGACTGTGATCAGAGTACATTGTAATCCCAGGAAGAAAAAAAAAAGAAGGAAAAAGAAAAAAGAAAACTTTAGAAGTAAACCACCCCCTCCAAACCCCAGCTCTCTTCCCTAGCCACCCCAACAAAACAACAGGAGCAACAAGAACAGAAAAGCTTTCTAGAGGCCTCTAGGCAACACGGCACACTTAAAAGCCATTCAATGTGGAAACTCCAGTTAAGAGTAAAAATCCCAAAATGAGCTTTTGATCCAAAGACCAATCATTGCGCACATCTTGCTCTGCCCACTGGTGCTCATTTAGGTCTGATATGCAGCAAGTTTTCCACATTAAATTGGCTAGCAATAAAAATTCACCCCCTGACCTCCTGAAAGGTCTCTGGAGTTGAATCAAAGAGTCAGGTAGCCTCATCAACTGTTTTGTACTTGGAGTCCTTTTTAAGCCCAGATTTCCCTCTATGAAATCATGGTTTGCCGTTCTCCCCGTCCCCTTCTCCCCGATGCATATTCACCACCCTTTTTGGGCTCTCTCTCTGTCCTCTTAATTGGTGCTAATTTACATTGGTTATCAGACATTGGTTGTCCATCTAATTGTTTTTAATCCCATTGAGAATTTTGCCCTCATTATCTATGTCCCAAAGTGATTTACAGGGAATGATTAAGGACACCAGATAGCTAGGTGAGCTAAAGAACAAGCCAGCGCGGTCTGAGGACTCGGATGTCTGCAGTGTACAAACAGCAGCAGGAGGATTTTGTCTTCCTCGTGCCGAAGAGGACTAATTTCCCTGAAATAGGTGGCCTAGATCACTGAGAAAAATCAGTGTGAAAATGGAAATCAGGGCCATAAGCCGGGGGGAGGAACTGTTCAGGTTGCAAGAGGTTTTATGGTGGATTAAAGGATGAAACTGTTGCACAGAAAATGAGTTGAATGTCAATGGAAATGAGTGTCAGGGAGGGCTGTGAGACTGCAGAGGGTTCTCCCCTGAGGAGGATGTAAGCCTTGTCATTTGAGTCACTTGGAATCAGGTGAAGCAAAACCTCTAAGCATCTACCATAAATAATGGCCCTTCATTTCTGTAAGGCACTAGAGCAAGATGAGGGGCTCCCATCCCTCGTTTCTGAGATGCTATTAGGCTAATGTGACCTGACCCAGCAGACCGTGGCAGCAGCCTTCCAGGAAGTCCATGGACAGGGAGTGCGTAGCTCCACACTGCTACCTCCCACTGCTGCTGCCTTGGAGAACTGATTCAGATTTCTCAAGGCAACAGAATGTTCTGATGACCAAATCTGAGCCCTAGCTCTCTGGTGTGCTCTTTAGATAGAGATGGCAACCACACATTTTTTGTGTGAGAAGTGAGATGAGTCTGCTGGGAGATGGTTAGCGTGTTTCTGGCTGGGACAAGTGTAGTGTGTACTGGGAGATCAGAAGGACCAGTTTGCTTTGAAGCAGCATGGCCGGAGCCATACACCGGCGGTGAGCAATCTGAATCTATTTTTTTCCAGCCACCTACTCAGGGAATATCACAGACTTACTCTAAAGTTAGAATGAAACTACCAGTACATTTCTACATGCAGGTCTTGCTAGTGTGTGGTCAGCTTCTTCAGATGACTTCTTCCTTTAGCAACCCTTTGGTAGACTGAAGATACACTTATGCTCAAAGCAATCCTGTATGTCTGAAGGACTGTGCAGTTCAGGGTGTCCGAAAGACTCATGTGCCCAACCTGGCATTTTCTGGAAACATCAGAGAATAAAACAATGCAAAAATAGCAACCTGAGGACCAGCACAGCCATCAAACAAGTGGAGTTTCTTACTTCTTGCTTTGAAGATAGGTAGAGCATGCAGAGAAAGGGAAAGATGCCACTTTTAGATTAAATGGTACAAAAACTGGAAGACTAGGAGGTGTTGGGGTTTAACAAGATGTCAATGCCAGAAACTGCTGCACCCCATGATAATTTATTCTGGCTACAACTCAGAATAAAAAAAAATAATAAAGTAATTGATGAAAAATGGGGTAATAGTTTTAAGTTTCTCTAACCAGTTGCATATAGGTGGAAATACTATGCGTAACCTGGAACTTAGCTTTGCTGTTCAGTGGGGAATTCTGAAACTTCATAAATAAACAAGAAATGCCAAGCAAATTTATCAAAATGAACCTTCCAAGTATTTAATCTGCTAGGAAAAAAAATAGGAATTGTAAGATTTTTATTTTTCAAGATGAATTTTGCTCAGCAGCTCTACTTCTCACCTCTTTGGTCAAAAGCAGAGGGGCTCAGGGGCATGAAACAGAGCCTCTAGATTCTGGGCAGGTGTCATGATGTGTAGGAGCCTTGACAATGGCATTATCAGACAGACATGTCAACAGAAAGTGAGTAACAAGTGTGGAAGTTTGCTTGGTTTCTATTAAAAGACTGATGGAATTTAAACACTGCACATTCTGACCAAGAAAAATGGTCATGTAACAATCATCCCAGAGTACTCCTCTATGCTCCACAAACATTCCCACAGGACAAGCTGGTCCTGTCTTCAAACCCTGGTTGAACTGTGCAAAGGGACATGACCCCTTAGCTTTAGGTGATTACCATGCCAGTGTCTGGATTCAAGCTGATCATTGCATAGGCACAGTTCACGCCCTGGAAACGGCACTAAGGTGTGGACTTCACCTAACCTGGAATCCTCAGTGTGATCACTTTTTCTTTAAAGTGAGCCCAGGGTGCTTAATTCAGGTGTGTGTGTGTGGCTGCAGTGCAGTCACCTGAAGTTGCATGAGGTAAACACCCTAGCTAACTCCCGTTGATTTTAGTTAGTTAGGTGCTTGAACCCCTTTATTGGAGCTGAAGTTTAGTCCTGTACCAGACTGGATTGTCCTTTGGATGACCCATAAGATGACAGGGGTGAAGAGGATATAAAGATCCAAGGATGTGTGGGGAAAAGGTCTTGTGTAAGACCTATAGGAGGAAGGCTACAGTGTAATCTGACTTCTGCCGAGTAGGTACAGCCTGGAGAAATGCAGCCCATAGAGGGTAAGATTTATCTTTTCCCCTGCAGCAATCAGCTAATCCCTAGCATACAGCTCTCCCAAACCTGAAGTACATGGAAAGCTAGTACCAGCCAGACAACGAGAAAACTTATTGACTCCCTGTGCTCCGCTATGGAACTCACAATTAGTGGCTAGAAGTCTGAAGACCCGGCAGCAGGGGGGTGGCCGCAGGGATTTCTTAAGTAAGCAAGCTATTCAGAGTCATTAACCTACCTGCACTCCCATGTGCACGGGACAGCATCCCCGACAAGCCTTTGGGTCGCAATTTGCTTTGCTTTTGGACTCTGTCACAAATGGCCACCCTTACAAGTGATATGTCTGGGAGGAAGACCATGTTTTAATGGCTTTGCTCGGTAGCTTCCCCTGTCAGTGTGCAATATGTTGTGTGACTGCAAGACAGAAGATGGTGCAACCCTTTTCTAAAAAGTGCTTCCTGAGAAAGTCCCTGGAGACATTAGTGGAAGCAGGATTGGACCCTGAATAACCGGGGGAAGACAAGCACCATATGTTTGAAGGATATGAATATTATGTAAATAATAAGGCATACAGACATTCTGTAAGTGGGCAGGCGGATCTCATTATTGATCTACAATTAAACCAAACTGGGGAGTCATACCATGCTATTATGTCTAGCGGATTAAACTCAGGCTGTCTCTTTTCGTTATTGTTTCTGATGGAGTTTTGGAGCTTTCTTAATTCAGGTCAAGAAATGAGAGGCTTCCTCATAAGCATTTTAATTAACCAGCTGAAGGATTCTCTTGCCTCCAGAGACTCACTGGTACCAAATCCAGAGCTCAGCACTCCTGCCTCTCTCAGACTGTCATATTTAAGATCAAATTGTTTATGTGCCCCTTTATTCAAGTCAAAACCACAGACAACAAATCAAAACCACCCCCCTCCCTCAGTGACTACTTGGGGGAAAAAAAGGAATCTTGAGGGTTTGACTTTTGACCTAAACATGTTCTTTGTACTCTCCAGTGCATGAAGACCAGAATGTATGAGGAAATAGACTCCAGCCCTTTTGGCTGGACTGTGGGGCTACACACAACTCATCGCAGGCATCTTGTCTGCCCTGAGCCACCAGTGCAATAGGGACATCCAGGTTTATCTTAGGGCTGAGTAAAACCCCAGTCCTTTTGCAGGGCTGCTTGGTGCACCACACCCCCATGGAGAGGCTTTCAGTCACGTGGTTTGGTTTCTACAGGGCACGCTTCTCCTTGGATGGGGAGCTCATCCCTGGTCCATGGTGGCTCTTGCCCTGATTTGCTAGGCTGTGGACACTCATGGTGGCACTCCTGAAGCCAGCTGACCTTGCACCACAGGCCATCCGTTGTCCTGGCAAGCTTGTTCAAGGAGAACCACACGCCCCCAAAATAGTCACGGGTAAGAAAAGCATGTCCCCAAAGTCTCCCACTCCCCTGTATCCTCCTTTACGTGGAGCTGGCACAGATACTGCTCCTTTCCAGCTTGTGGGGTAGCGGTGAGCCATAAGTGGGCAGGACGTTGAAGAGCAAGTACGGTTTGGGGAAGGGCAGCAACTCCAAGTGGTGGGGGACGAAGGAGAGTGTGCTGGGCAGCCAGGCAGTTGTCAGCTGCCCTTGCAGCGGTGAGTAGTAGCCCATGGCAGGGATGGCAGCAGCGAGCTTTCTTGGCATCAAACTAGGAGCCTTTCAAAAATAAAAATGCAGTCTCAGGTGAATCAATATAGACTTACAGTTAGCTACAATTTATAATCAACCTTCTTTGTTTCCCTGGTGCTCAGCAATTGAGAAGAAAAGTTTGGAAGCACAGACTCCCTAAAATCCAGTGTTGTGCTGTCACTGGGGGAGTGAGGGGAAATACTCTGTGTTCCAGCTATGGAAAAACTCCTGACAAGGAAAGAGCTGGTGTGGCAGCCTACAGAATATTAACTGTCCTGTACTTGGCAGGGACATGGGGCAAGGGCAAAAAGTGCTGGCCAGCCTGACAAGGCTGAATGTTGTAAAGAGATACTGTTCATAAAGAAATGGGGCTTTCTGTCATATTTTTTCCTGTTCAGGAAGTTTTTGATGGTGAAGATGTTTTGAATAGAAGTGTTACTTACAGGGAAGTGATTTAGAAGTAAAATGGGGAAGGATTCATCCTGCAAGAGACACCTCACGGCGTATTTATGAAAGAGGTGTCATTTTGTGAAGAAATGTGTTATTTGACTGTATTTACTGGGATTTGTCTGCATCATAATGCCAGGGATAGTCCCCTGTGAAGAGGTGACCTGGTGCAGGACAGCTATCTCTCCCTCACTGACCTTATACGTAGCCTCTGATACTCACTGTGATATCTGACTTGGGAGCAGGAATGAAATCAACTTCTGTCAGATGCTGAAGACCACCAAAGTTACCAAATTTTTCATGTTTCCTCCACTTCGCTCGCTGGTTCTGGAACCAGATCTGGGTGGAGGGAAGAAAGAAAAGGCACAGAAATAAACTGGAGAGGAAGGAAGAGCTGTTTACATCTAACTACTTTCCCTGCTCTCTAAGTGAGTGTCAGAAAACATTGACCTCTGGCTCAGCGGAACCAGGGGCTGAGTCTAAAGGAAAACACTGGGTTTGACACAGCACCTTTCACACTTCACATAGCACATGGGATCTCTGGAGGATCACAACAGTCTGTTGCAGCTCACAGAAGAGTTAGGATCTCTCTGTTCAAGGGAGGACAGTATCCCAGGGTGCAGCAGGTCTTTTAGGGCTCCCCTGGGAGCTTTGCAGCAATCAAGGCACATGGCATTCTGTTTTCCCTAGGAGGTGGATTTGTTGCACGACAGGGCTCTTTCACCCTGTTCCCAAGTGAATAGACTGGGAAAAGACCCACCTAGAAGTTTTGCTGGACTGTAATAAACATGTCACCAGTGGAGATGTAGTAACAGGATTCTTCCTATATTTAGCTGGTAACATTTTGAAATTCACAGAAGGGACCTAAGCAGAAGACCCAAGGGGATGAAACCTTCTAAATCACTCAGCAGTCTGTTATCTGCCATCAATTTTGCACCGAAGAACAGCCAGCTAATTTTCTCAGGGGAGTTTCTTTCATCTCTCTTTTATTTGACCAGCCTGATTTCTGGCTGAGGCACACAAGCATTTACTGTGCAGCCACAGCAGTGCATCTTGCTGCATCGAAACAGAAAAGTCCCCCTTCCCTCGTAGCTTCATAGCTGCTGTCTGAATGCGAGTGCTTCCCGTGAACACAAGGTGTAGTGATCAAAACCAGATGACACTGGCTGTCAATATGCACGTGGTTTAAACCAAACAATGAGCAGCTCAATCATTTCTGCATCTCTTTCTCAGGAAGTCCTGGGAAGGTCAGGAGCCCTCTGCTATATTGCTGATAGCAGTATCTGCAGGAACTGAAAGGACAGTTTTGATTAGCTGGGTTTGAATGTGTTTGTGAACTGCTTAGTCTGTATGAACTGCTCCTTGTTTGCAATCAGAAGCCCACTGCAGACCTAGCTTTTTGTCTACTAGCACATGCCATTTATCATCTGCCCTGTTTTCTTAATCCAAGCAGGGTATAGGGGCAAGGCAAGGTCCTTGCAGTGACATGCCACCAATGTTACTGCCTTTCTCAATCAAATACATAGGATCATAGAGTCATAGAACCACAGACCCACAGACTGGTCTGGGTTGGAAGGTACCTTTTAAAGGTGATCTAGTCCAACCACGTTGCAGTGAGTAGGGACGTCTTTCACTAGAAGATGTTGCTCAAAACCCTGACCAACCTCACTCGGAACACTTCCAATGAAGGAAAATCCACAACTTCCCTGGGTGATGTGTTCTAGTGTCTTGCCACCATCATCATAAAGAATTTCTTCCTTATATCCAGTCTAACTCTACTCCCTTTCAGTTTAAAACTGCCACCATAATCTCATCATGAAAAGATTGACAGCATCTCTTTTCCATAAAGGACTGTTGATAAGCATTAAATATATTACCCGTTCTTTAATTCTTCATTAACAGAGACTTGTATCAGCTTTATCACTGTTTTGTCAAAAATCAATGTTTGGCTGACAGGTCAATCATTATCTGGTTGTCCTCTTTACCCTTTAAATACTGACACAGCACTAGATTTTTTCAAGGCCCCTGCAATGGCTCTTGTGCTCCAGGACTGATTAAATATCAACACTGAGGACCCAAAGTGTTTCTCGAGTATTTGTAAGCACTACTGGAGGTAAGTCACCTAGATGTTTGGATTTAAAAACATCTGTCTGTAGAAGCTGCTGTTCAACATTGTCCTTATGGAAAGTTTTTCATCATCATCCCGTGGTGCTACCACCTTACCTGACACATTTCCAAGAACAGAGCAGAAATTATGACTAACATCTTTGCTATTTCTGCATGGCATTTCCTTGACAGTCCCACTATAAGGTAACAGATCAAAATAATTGTTCTCTTCCTTTGTTTGTTTGTTCGTTCTTAATGGACTTCTGCGGAGATTCTGATGTTCCTTCATTTTCTGACCGAAGCTTTGGCCTGTATCCTTCTGCTTTGCTTCTTATTTTTTTATAATTTATTGTTTCCAATGTTTACTCATCCGTCATTCTTCATTTCTTGTTATATGTAGGCATGAACACACGCAGGGATATAATTCCTTCTGTTCACCTGAACTGTTTCACAACAGTCATACCTTGGGTTCTTGACTGGGGGACACGAGCTTTTTCACTTGGTTACCTAATGGTTGCTCCCAGTTAAATTAGATCCAAGAGCCTGTATGAATCCTCTGCACTCTGTTTTCTTTGTAATGCAATCAATCAAAATTATAACAGCCTGTAACTTGTACCAAAGTTACCTCTAATTTTTAGTTCTGTGGCCGGTTTTCCTTTATCAGTCAAGATGAGGTCAAACACAGGCTTTCCTTTGTCATGTGTAACACTGAATTGGGAATTCCTCATCTACAATTCATGCACAAGGGGCTTTTTACATCCTTTGTGTACATCTTAGGTCGATGCTTCCCATGATAACTCTTTTATTTTTCCCCCTACAGATTAGAAGCACACCGATGACACTAGCAGAATGGCAAGTGCAGAAATTGCCTCGTGCAAAAATCATCACCACAGTGCCTGGTAAACAACACCAAATTTCAACACACAGTGGTATGTATATTTTAATGTAGCAGATTTTATATGCAGTAAACATTTGGGGTCAAGTTTGAGCTCGGTCTGCAAAACTACATTAGAGCTGTGGGGAACTGAATTAGTTTCCATGCACTGAAATTACAGCCATTTATGGTCTGTGATACCAAAAGACAGAACAGTAAGAAAGCATTTTCATTTGAGCTGTTATTTCCACTGTTTTTGAGACCATGTAGAAGATGGATGTGCGTGACAGTTTGTACTGGATGTACATTAGTCCATAAAAGGGTGATAAATGATTAATAAATATTTTCATAAGTGGCTGCTTTGTCTCTACAGAGTCTAACACGTTCCCATGCGTAACTCCTACTTGCTATGCATTTTGTATGCTTTGAGCTCCTGTTAACCCTTTGATTAATCCCGTTTGGTTAGTCCCAGCTGAGTGACAAATATTTTTTCCTTATTTGTAACAGGAGAAAAGTGATACTGGCCTCCTGTAAGGTAACACAGAGGTCACGTATTTCATTAGTGTTGTCACCGAGGCATAAACTATTAAGAATGTACTCTGAATAATGAACTGGTGCAGTGAGTAGAGCCTTTTGGAGACATACTGTACCTGAACTCTGGCTTCTGGGAGGTTTATCTTTGCTGCCAGTTGATTGCGAATATGGACATCCGGGTAGTGAGTCACTTGGAAAATCTTCTCCAGTTCCTGGAGCTGCTCAGCCGTGAATGTTGTCCGGATTCTCCGCTTCCCTTTCCTCTCGACTGTGCAAACAAGGAAAAGTGTATCACATTTTATAGGGAAAAGCCAAAGGGCCACAAGAAGACGCAGAGTTTCTGTAAATTGCTATGCAGCTGGGATGGCACTTCCAGTGCATTCTAGGGATGTACTTAACCATAGGTGGCTGTCTCCCGACCCAGCACTGAATGTGAATGAACTACTTGATCATTCAAGGAGTGAGTCAAAAGTGCCCATTTGCAGTGGTAATTCTGTGGATCCACTGCACGTCAACAACTACAAAACGATGTATTTTAACCACAGGAGCTCTGCAACGAGTTTGCCATCAAAGTCCTTTAATATTGGACTGACCTTTGACCCCCTTTTCCTCCTGTCTGTCACATGCACACATCTTTTGCTAATTTATAATCCCTCATTAACTACTTGTGAACAAACTCCTAAGGTAAACAGAATGAAGGAGTAGATAATCCCTTTTGTCTTGGTGCTTTTCTCATGAATTTTCCATCCCTACCTTTTCCTGTCATACTGGTCATGCTAAGCTTTCCTAAAGTTCTGAGGTATTCTTTTATTCCATTGTTGATTTTGATTAAGTTTCTCCTCCTATATGGCAGCAAAATCAAAATACATGAATGCTGTGTCACCCATTCCAGGTGGACTGACCGCTGCTTCCTCCTTTGGCAGTATTTAGGGATAGCCAGCAGTTTTGCTGCAGTGTGACAGTGGTATTAAAAATGTTCCCTTACAGAGCAAAGTCATGGTATTATCCTGACTGCATCAATGTGGTGTGGCTACTTTCTGGACAAGTTTAACCTTAAGAAATACAAGGTTTTAAAATGCATATGGGGAACTTTAGGTGCTTTGAGTTCCTAAGGGGACTCTTAGACTGCTCCATTCTGTCACCTGATGTGATGTGACCACACTAAGGAATTTCCTCAGCACTGCTACACAGTTTTGAGAATACCCTTCTACATCAGGGTATTTCGTTTAGATCAGGAACTCTTTATGCTGCTTGGAGTAAGTTAGAATAAGTTCTAGGTTGCTCGGAAGTGATGCTGAAGGTCTGATGTCTTGAAAGGAGGAGGGTAAAAGAACAGTAGAAGTGATCTCTAAGGCAGCTCACCTTCAGACTGTGGAGTTCAGCCTCATCCCAAGGCTGCAGTCCTCTGATGGAGTATCTAACATTGAATGACCAGCACAAAACCCCATGCTTCAAGCATTGTGAGCCATGGTGTTTTTTCTGATGAGCTTGGAAAACTTCAGCCTGATAGGATCATGAAAATTCTCCTATCGCTGGTGACTGTGATGATCTTGCTACTCAATGACCTGAAGTAATTGGCAGTGACTCTGTGTTGCTTGAGAAAATGACCTTTTTGAATAACTGCTCTTCCCTGGTCTGGTGCTAACTACCAGTTGACATTGTGTAACTAGATGCATGCACTTCCTGATGGGAACAGTTAACTAGAGAAGGTTAGCTCAGTCCCTCAAAGAGGGTTTTTTTTTTACCCTTTTGTTCAACCTTTAGCATAAGCTTTTCCTTTTGGGGTCTAAAGCAGTGAAAAAGGTAACTAAACACCTTGGCCAATATAAGTAGGGCTCTGTGCCAACCAGAAAACGACATTTTTCATTCTCTAACCAAAACTTCATTGTGACTCTGTTGACACAGAAAATAAGGAAGAAAAAATTCTGCCCATGGGCTTGATAGGAAGGTGCTTACAACACAATGTCTGGGGACTAGTAAGTGAATATATTCTATCGTGAATATTTCATCTTTTCTAAAGCTTTGGGGTGCTTTGGAGAGAAACCAATCATGCAAGCTTAACTAAGGAGTGTCATTTGTCATGAACACTGTCGATACTCCCATATCTTAGAAACAAGCTAATAAAGCTGATGTCCAAGACAGTTAAATCTGTATCATTAGACTTTTCACCAGCCTATCAAAGTACTACTCACTAGACTGCAGAGCTGGCTTTAGCCCCAAGAGAAAAATGCTATTTACATTGAATCTTTCTGGCACTACTGGGGCAGAGATCTGAAATGAGAAATATTTTTGTGCATTTATGCTGAAGATAGAAGTGGGCACCTCTCCTAAGAAGCCCAGATTACAAAGTTGCATCTACTTCAGCCTTCCCAAAAGATAGCTGTAAGGGGGTTTTATTGCTATATGGTTCAAAAGGGAAACATCATTGCTGAGAATAGGAATTTCAGGACACTATGTACCCTGTGGATACAATAGAGCTAACAGTTCATAATGGTGTCTCATGTCTGGAAGATCTTCACCTCATACCTCACTGTGTCCTCCTGAGATACAGCAGACAGGTAAGATTGAGTCCCTAGTTGATACGTGTTAAACACATCATCTTCTGTCATACAGTAATGAATTTCTCTGCTGTATTTGTGTCCTTACAGCACACATTATTTATATTTCTCTAGAACAGGGCAATTCATATAGCAAAACCTGACAATATTTGAAGTTTGCTCTGACCTTGTCGTGGTCTCAGAAATTTGAGACCTCACTGAGATGCCCTGTACATCTTCCTGAACACTGAGCTGAGCCTCTGACTCTATCCAAGGTAGAAGACCAGATCCATGTTATCTGGAAAGAGCCCCAGCTTTCCCAGAGTGGAGCAAGAGATCGAAGCTCAAATTTTGACCACCTCCTTGTTCCTGTGGTCCCAACTGTACATAAACACCTGAGATGCTGGCAGGATTCTTGTCGTGTCAGGTTTTGTATGCCCGGGCAGTCTAGGTATCTTCTAGCAATCGGAATGTCTTCAGGAGACACAGGACAAAGCTGCCTACCTCCTGGAAGATTTCTGAAGTAGCAAAAATAAAAATCCCAATGCACTTTTTAAAAAGTAACAGATTAATGAACTGAAATAACATTTCATGACTATGCAAAGCAAGAAAGAAACTATCTACATTTTAAAACCTAAAACATTATTCCATCGGAATACAGCAAATAATCATTTAGTCCAGTATAAACCCTTTGGTCTCATACATTAACCAGACTCTACAGAACTGGGATAACTGAACAGGACTGTGATGGGATTGAAGTGAACGCCAACGACCAGCTGGACCAGACCTCATCACAGCAGTACAAACCATAAAAACAGCAATCATTAGTTCTTTCTAATATGATATGATGACAGCTATCATCTCCTCTTCATAATTTGGTAATCAAAGCTAAGGCAAGACTTTCAGTGCTGAAAGCAGACACTGCTACCTAAGCTTGAAAGGAATGGTTTACATTATTAGGCCTTCTCCATAGAAAGCATTTTCATACACACCAGAGATGGAGATGATAATGAGGATACCTATCCTTGGCTACAAGCTTAAGAATGTGTAGATGCTTGCAGAACAGTTGGTACAGAGTTCACTGGATTAATCAGCCTAGATAGACTCAATAAATCAGTTGTTACAGCAATGCCGTACCATCTCTACAGGGCCAAGGTGTGCAGCAAAGTCAGTAGTGGAGATCATGAGTCTGTAAGGAGCTGCAAAGTCTGCCTTACAAACGATGTGCAACAATGGGAAGACAAAGACTGTGCACGACTGATATAAGTTTGGGAAGAAACTTTTAGTTGAACTGGGACAACATAGGCTACCTGAAAGCTGGATCCATTGCCTTGAACAACACAGTACTTTAAACTGTGCTAGAGTTGGAATGGGGAATGGATCTGCCAGATAATCTCTTACTGTTTTCTGTCCCACTGGTGTCTAAGAGGTGTCCAGGACTACAGTGTGGCTTCATAGAGAATAGGCTCGTGCTTTTCTGTAGTCTCACATCAGCCTCTTTGGTATGACAATGACACAGGTGGTGGGCAAAAGAAACTCCCTATCAGTTCACTCTTACATCCTTCACATTTTCCTTCTTGAAAGGTGAACTGTTTTACAGACGAGACTGTTATGTAAGGGCAGGATTTACACAGAGCTCAGAAGTGTCAATCCTGCCGAAACCAGACTTTTCAATGATGAACCCATCAGATTAAACAAAATACAATAACATGAGGGCAGCTATGGGCCAGTAGAGACTGAAGGACAGACTTTGATTTCAACTGTAAATGAAATTCAAATTGCTAACAAAACAGAGTCCTGTGAACTAATCAAGGCTTTTGCCAGTAGGAAATCTAGAAGAGTGCATTTTTTTTTTCTATAAGTAATCAGTCATTCTATTTTTGTTTCTTTAAAAAATCACAACACTATTAAAAAATACAAAAAATCTGGGACTCCACATTAACATTTTCTCTTGAAAGATGAAACTTTCTCTGACTAGCTTTGATACTTCCCTTTGCCTTGGGACCTTAGCTTAGAGATCCCACAGCAAACAACAGCATTCAGGATTACAGTCTAATAAAGAATGTGGGTGGAAGATATAAGACTAGAAAGTGTTGGAAGTGTAACATTGGCTTTACGAACATGGCTCTCATGTCTCTGGGGAAATAAGACTCTGTCTGAGTTTCCTAAGCTATTTTCTATGTAAAAGCTGGGGATATTCAAGTGTGCTTTTATTCTCTGTGAAAGTCATTTGCAGGTTAGCTGACTGCCTCAAAATACCAGGCAGATAAATATGTCAGCATTCCCAGATGCTCAGAGATATGGCTGTCTATACATTGCCTTAC
>JANHFX010029413.1:0-19714 GCA_027560015.1 Chloroceryle amazona | reverse complement strand
TCCCCATTCAGCTAAATCTCAATCTTGAAAAGTGTACTTTCTGTTCAGCTGATGTCAAACTTCACCTTAAAAGCAGTGGCCAGCCTCATCCAAATCAGTTCTCACCAAGGAAAGCAGGTTTCCCACCACTTTCCCTACATTCTTCGCTCAGTCACCTTTGTCAGAAACCAGCCATTTGCCCAGGGAGAAAACTGAGCTTATTGTGGGTTGCACAGCCAGCCTGTTTTCTATTTTATTCCTGCTCTTTGTGGTTATTTGTACCTGCAGACCTCTAGACGTCGATCAGACATACTTGTTTACATCCCCGCCTCAGAGTCTGCGCTCCCTCCAAGAAAGCATAATTCCATCAGTATTTTAGTGTGTAGTCTCTGCTTTTCCTGTTTCACTATAAAGCACTGGCTAATACATTAGGTAAAAGGCCTGCCCTCAATTTCAAAGAGCAGTAATTAAAAGTACCAAATCCTGGGGATGTAATGAAAAGTTCTCGGACAATTTAGGAGAAGTCAAAAAGTACTCTGAAGACCTTTGAAATAATTGAGATGTGGCATCAACTTTACAAGTGGTCCTTTCCAAGTGATCCCATTACACAGATCTGACCAGCAGAAACAAAATAACCTCTGGCTCCTGTGTTAGTACCCTTGGGATCCCAGGAAAGCAGGGGCTACCTGAGGGAAGCATTAGATGTTAACATTTTCTTTAACTAAAAGAAACCCAAACCCCAGAAAACTCAAAAAACCAACAGAAACAGAATTTATGGTAGTCCCCCAACTGCTGACAGCTTTAGATTCTTCAGTGCTTACTAGTATCAGTGAGACTTGTATGTGTGTGAACAGTCTGAATGGTAGGAGTAAAGGATTCAGGTTTCATGTCTTTCATTTAATATCCAGGGTGTGATTCTAAACACTCAGTCTTCAAAGAGGGGGAAAAACAAGAACCAGCCTTCAACAATGCCTCAGATAAAGCCACCAAAACAAGGTCAATGGTCTCCTGTCTTTCTAAATGTATATAGGAACACCACACTTCAGAGACACAGGGCTGCAGGGACTATGCACACTGATAAACAGAAGACTGGCAAGACAGCTAATGGCAGCAAAAAAAAAAATAAAATAGTTGTTTGGGTTTTTTTTCCTCCTGCTTTTCCTTTTCATTTAGAATTGCTTCCTTTTGTTCTGCAGGACAATGAGGTGCTTGTGCCCTTTCTCCCAGTCCCATTGGCATATTTTGGGCAGTTGATATCTGGGACGGTGATTATACAGTGCATCATTGTTTCTTGGGTGCTTTATAAACACATTAAGATAAGTCAGCATATTGGGGAAAAGACTGTTCTGCAAGAGATAAACCATGCTGTTTCATGGGGATACATGGATTTGATCATACTGTCTACAAATGACCTGTACGAATGAGTTTATGTCTTCATAGAAAACAGAAACATTATGCTGAAGATTCCTACAACTGGCATCAGTACATCCCAGGGGATGTGACTTACATGGGAAGTTCTCCGGGACTGAGCTCATCTCTCTATTTCCTGTTGTCTTTATGGTAACTGCCACCAGAATCTGTCAATATGCTTGGAGATCAAAGATGCTATCATAATACTAAACCAATTAGATTAATAAAAATATCCTTGAACTCCCAGTCAGCAAGCAGAGGACTTCTGCTGTGGAAATATTTGGGTGATGTTGACTCATTACAAAAGCCTCCTTTACAGTGAATAATGAAGACATGAGCTGCAGGAAATAACATAGTCCATTTTTTCTCACAGCCTGAAATCCCCAGGTTCTGGTGGAATTAGAAGCCAGCTCCATTTATTGAAGCTTGATCTACCTTATGTTTGAATTATTGCCCTGAGAATAAATCCCACAAGAGCGCATCTGCCAGTGTCTTAAGCTGATGCTGCTGCCTGGCTTCTCCAAGGCACTGAGGGAGCAAAGGACTGGAACTGTTACCCATGTGCAATGCTGAGCAGTGCTTGTTCCCTGCCTTTGCATGTAAACAGCACACACAAATGGACACAGTCAGCCCAGCCTGTGGAAAGGAATCGCCCATGAGGATCCGAACTAGGTTGGGATCTTTTCTGTCTCCAGCAGGAGCTGCTGTAGGTTTGGCTCTCAGGCTCTAGCTCTTGGCTTTTGTGAACTGGTCAAGTCCCAAGGGTGTCACACAGAGCAAAGAGAAGGAATTAAAAGGGAAGTGGGAGCTCAGGATTTAACGTGGGCATTTACACGGACATGTTGCTGTGATGCTGACCCACAGCCACAAAAGTTTGCCCTGCTTGTTCTGAAGTTTTGAAGCCCCTGGCAGTGGTTGCACATCGCAAGATAGCGGCAGTCAGTAATCTCACAGAGAGCTGGCCCAAGCAGAATCTGTACCCACAGCTTCAAAGTAAGACCTTTCTCAGAGCAGTCACTTTCTAACACACCACTTCTACCAGCAGTGCTTTTAACAGCACTGCTTCCCAGGAGCCAGGTTTTCCAAAAAACTTCTCCCGAGCTTTTCATGAAGAATGCCACAGGTGAAAGCACCCAATGTTCAGAACCAAGGCTTCCAAATTCAAATGGGAGCTTAGCAAAACTAAAAGTTGCTGTCAGCGTATCTCTAGCACATGAAGGCTTTTCTCTTTCTTTGCTTACAATGCAGCCTCTAAGTTCAAAGTGCAAGAGGCATTACTTCCTGCAAATGGCTTGTGATAAGGGCATATATCTATTCGTTTAGATGACACTAAGTCATCTAAACCACTCAGTCACAGAAGCCATTTTGTGGGAAAAGCAAATTTTTAGAAACACGACAGTGTTTCCTGGGAATATGATCTGAATTCACACTCTGGGTCACAGCAGGAAGGCTCTTGCTATCTCAGAGCACGTGCCCATGAAGGGCATATTGCATCGTCTTTCTCCTCCTACCCAAAAGAGCACGCTTGATTTCTTCGGCTGCCTGACAACTCTACAGAAGTGCCTCTGCTTAGTCAGAGCCTACCGCCTTTCCTTGCACATTCTGCAGGTGTTTTACAGAGATAGAAGCGGGATGTGAGAAGGAGGTGAGGGAATGCCTGGGCAAGGACTTGTGATGTCTTTCACATCAGAAACCTCTCCCGCTACTGCAGTCGGTGCCATTCCCCTTGGTACTTGTAAGCATCCCCAGTGGGGGTGTGAGGGAGGTCCCGGGGACACCTCCATGTTGGCACTGCCTTGGTGCCTTATCAGAGGACTGGTAACTGGCCTGTAGCTGCCGTGCCAAAAGTGACCCTGCAGCACTGTGGAGTCCATAGGCATGGAAACAGAAGTTAATTTGCTGTAAGAATTACAGATTGCTTCCAGGGAGGATGCAGTCTACCTCTCCTGCAGGCACTGCTGCTGACCTCCACTGGGAAAGGTGACTCCAGCCACAGCCAGAAGCAGGAGAAAAGGAGCCAACAGCTCTTTCCTAACATAAAGTGTAGGAAAGAGGCTGAAGCTTATGATGATGGAAAGGATTTTAAACCCAGGCCTCCAGCTCTCTGCTAAGAATGACACAGTGTATGAACAGGATCCGAAACATCATTGTTTGTGAACCACGGGAAAAATGCCAATCCAATGCTTTAGGACTCTCCCCCCTCCTTCAGCCAGTTTCTATCAAAGGCTCAACAATTGCAGGAACCAGTAGCCTAGAAAATGGCAGATCATTAAGCCTCTGCTTGGTTTCAAAACCCCACTGCCACCAGGGAACAGAGGGATTTTTTTTAACGTGCCTTTAAAATACAAGTTGTCATAGAAAGGGTCTGCTCAGCTTGGCTCAGTTTTGTGCAGATAATTGCATACTTCTCCGGTTGCTCTGCTGACGAGGCTGGTACCGACCACTGTGCTGGTCAATGAGGCTAAGTGCTGAGTCGGGACAGCCACCTCCCTCCTCTGTCACCCTGGGAAAGCCACCTCCTTGCTCTGGTGTGATCCCCATGGCTGGGAACTCCCTTCTGCATGAAATATTCTCCTTCTTAGCACTCAGAGGCAACTTTGAGTGCCAGATACATAGAGTCCTGGCTCGTCCGTGAGGAAGCAATGTGATTTTGCCCTGTGGCCATCAGCTGCATGCAGCTCACAGGGCAGAGCTAGGCTAAAATATCTGGTTATCTCACAAGGCTTCTCCCTGCATCAAGACAGCAGCTTGTCTCATGCAGGAGGAGGTGACAGCAGCTTGTCTATTCACCTTTCCTAAAACTGTCCTGGTTTGAGCTAGGATAGAACTAATTCTGTTCAGTGGTCTTACTTTTCAGCTCAGTCTCTGCTAAGTGACTGCACTGTCTGAAGTTAACGGCATAATCTGGAGACAGTGTCTGCTTTTAGATGTGATAGTGTTTGATTAGAGTTACTACCAAGGACTGGTGTGCAGAAAGGCTCTTGCTTATACTTGCTTCTATAGCAACCAAGGTCACTGCTAAATATTTTGTACCATGCTGGGGGTGCAGAAAGAAAAGGATCACACCTATGTGGAGGAACAGACAGGACAGGTGACCCTAAACGGACCAGCAAAATATTCTATTCCATATGCATCATATTCGGTGTGAAGCTGAGGAGTGACAAGGGTTAACCACTCTTCTTCAGTGGAGGGTGAGGACCCTGCCTGTTCTTCTGCCTTTGACCATAGTCTGTGCGTTCCTGAATCCAGTTCCTGACTGCTGCTGAGTCCATTCTGGGACTTTCCCAGTGGTTGCTCCAGTGCATCAGTGGTGACAGTGATGAGATTGCCATAGGGGGGTGGGGTTCAGTATTGGGTTTGTATATATTTCATTATTTTTATTATTTATTAAAGCTGGTTTAGTTTTATTTTCCAGTCCATAAATCTCTCTTCCTTTCTGCTCCCCTTTGGGAAGGGACAGGGGATAATAGAGAGCATCTGTCATTTCCTTAGTGACCAGCCCAGCACCAAACCTTGACAACAACTCAAAGCCATTTTTGTCACATGCTATTAATAAACTGCAATCTGTCCATTAGGAACTTGTTCAAGTACCACACATCCTTCTTACCTTAAAGACTCTGTGTGACGTATTGGCAAATTATATTTGCATTCTTCTTTGCTTTGTAAACTGCTGTTTACCAGTGCTCACAACTAATGAAATTAGCAGACCTACCAATATGGCCAGGGTTGAAAACTATGCCAGACCTATTGCACACTGACGCTGCCTGTGCGCATGCTGATGACTGTACAGTAGGTCCAAGGTGTACAGAACACATCGAGCTGATTTGGCATGTTCAGCGGCCTCACTCCCCACATTGTGCAACGCCCACTTACCAGGAAACGGGCGTTGCACAACTTGGGGAGCCAGGCTGCTGAACATGGTACTCCGTAGATTGCCACCCCAAATAGGAGGGCAATAAACACCCAAAGCAGTCTCTATCACTAAAATTGGTAGGGTTGGCAGCTCTGAGCTTGATCGTTAGCTCAAAGGGTGGGTCTCTGTGTTTTTGATGGCAAGACTGAAGAACCATCCCCGTGACTCAGCCAGCAGAAATATTTGTGACCTCTGTTTCTAGGTATTGCCATGTACATTACTGTAAAATAACAGCGGTGGGTTTGGGTACTCTGGGAGAAAATGTGGCTATAGAGGCACTCACCATTAAGTGGATGGTCCACTGGGAAATCACATAGCTGATCTTCATCTTCCCTGTGTTTTCTTTTGCCTTCTAGGTGTTCACATCCTCTGTCCCTACCCAGGAGGGAAGCTGCTGCCTGGACTTTCCTTGCCCTGGCCATGGGTGTAGCAAATGCATCAGGGAGAAGCATTTTGGCTGAAGGTAGGTCACAGTCTAGCTGATTCCTGCTGCTGGCATCTGTGAAGGGCACAGAACAAGACAGCCTTGAATAAAGCAACTATCCAGTTTGTGTGAAAAAACCCAAACCAAAACGTGAATGTGGTCTAGATATTTTACCATTCAAACCTGACCATATTTAAAATGGCCTTAATCCTTCTGGGCTGGGCATCAGTGCCAAGATGTCCCTGTGTTGCAGGGGCATGGTGAATTTGATTCCAAAATCTGTCCTGTTCTTTGCTTTCTTCCACCTTAAAACTTTTAATGGTCCTTGTGGGAGATTTTCAAAAAAGGGCTGTAGAAGTGAATATAGAAGATACGACCAAATGATCAAGAAACCTCATCTTCCCTGTCAGTATCCAAACTGGTAGCTGCCATTTCTGAATAACTCAGAAGTACAGTAGATGTGGAGTTGCTCTAATACTCTGTCAGCAAGATCACCACAGAATTTGCTGTTCTCCAAATGCTTTTAAAGACTGGTCCTTTCTTAAATGTGCCTGTAGGTACACCTACCCTGTGGGAAGATGAGCCAGAGAATAGGCTAAAGGTCAATGTCTTCTCTGATTCAGGTCCATTTGTCCTTTCTTCTACATCTGGGCTGCCTGCTGCTCAGATTTAGGCATTGGAAAATTCTAATGGTAGCCCTTGCCTAGGCTTTCAACATTTCCCATCTACCTTTGTGACAGGTGGCACTGGTGTTATCTAGGAAGGTACTGACAGCCAATTCATCTTGATGGAATCACTTGTTGACAGGACACACATAAGAGAAGTGCATACTGGCCTATTTTCATCAAGTGCAGACCTAAGGTTAGCTTAGAGTAGAGCATGGCCGTTACAATCACAGAGGGAGCTCAGCAGTAACCAGTGGTGACATGTGCTAGGACACCTGACTCTGAAAGTTGATGAAAGTAGTCACAGAAGCTACGATCTTTCTTCTGCCATGCTTTATTACTAACGTTGTGATCTCTGTGTGTATCTGGGGCGCTGTAAAGATCTCTCAGATTCGTTCTCTGCCCTTGTGAATGTCGTATGAGTCCTTACTCATCCTTGTAAAGCTAAGCAGACCTTGCAAAGCCATGAACTGAAATATGACATGTTGGGGGAAGCCTCATGGTTCAAGGCAGTGAGCTGTTTGTGGCTGTTGGCATCCCAGGAGAGTTACACCAAATGCTTCCATGCTTTTCTACATTAAAGCCTCACCATAAGCCTCAGTTCTAAGCACTTTATGTACTGTCTTTGGTAGATGAAATCAAGGCTCAGGCTTGACTCTTCAGAGACGAGGCAACTGGGTCTGTGCTGCCTTAATGCCAAACTAGAATCTGATCTAGTTTTCCCCCATTCCTGGATTTATTTCCTTGGAAAGATAGAGCAAGAGGTAAGCCATAAGCATAATGGACCCACTGGGAGCTTGAGGTTCCATGGTTAGCTTTACTCTGAGGTGAATGTGACAGCACTGGTTTGTCTGCTGTTGCCACTAAAGAAAAGTAAAATCTTAATGCAGTCATAGACTGCACTCCTGAGCAGTCACCTATGCCGGGGCTCTGGGGTTTGCAGCACCCGTGGCTGTTCCCCTCTTCCCTGTGGTAACTAAACAGCAGCATGTGTGAAACTCAACCAAATATGCTGAAAGAAATTCCATTTATTAACAGATGTTTTACTTCTGATGCCGTACCTAGCATTGGCAAAGCATCTAACTTTTTAGATTCGTCAGAGTTTCTTTTTCTGAAGAAATAACAAGTTCTATTTGTAACCGGCCTTGGAGCAATGATAATTATAAAGTTTGGAGATAAAGTGCCCAACACTTGCCCTCAGTAAAAGCTCACACAATAGGAATTCTACAGAGGGCTGACACTGCCATGAAGAAAATGCAGTTACAAGAGCTCTGAAAATTAGCCAAAGCCTCATGTCAATAAAGGATGATTGTTCAAATGTTATCTTTTGAAATTATCACCAATCTTTAGGTAAACTTTTAAACACAATTGCATGTGTCCAGCCATGCTGACCTTAAAAACCTGGGATGAGGTCCACCTCTGTGTTTGAGGCATATTGTGCAAAATGGAACTCGTGTAATTCCCTTAGGATCAAATAGGTTTGAGGCTTCTGGTGGGAAAACAGGTGAGGGTTTGAAGAGTATTTGTGGAATAAAGGTGAAGCATAGACCTGGGAGTGATCACTAGCATGGGACTACAGTTAAATTACTTGCTCAAGAATGATTTGCTCACAGGATGTCAGCATAGGTTCTTAGCCCAGGATTTCTCTCTCATTCCCACATCCCTAAATTAAGGGGTAGTTGTACTCCCTTGCTAGATGCGATGCTGCAAAAAATAACATGTTGCAGAACTGATGGTCCTTATATACTACAGTAATGAATAACGCTAGGGAACCTGATCAAGATGCTCTTATGGGCAGTGATTAAAGCTTTCTAAGAATGACAATGGCATTTTCTAAATTATAGAAGATTTTTCACATGTCTTTATCCTTCATGCTCCAATTTTCTCCCAAAAATTTTTCTCTTGAGATGCTCACATATCCCAGTGCTGAGCACAACTTATATATGAGCATGGATAGAATAATTTTAGACTGAAGAATATAAAACAGGGGGGGATATAAGACTGATGCCTGTTGTCCTGAATGAGCAAAGACACCGTCTGAAGTGGTAGCTCTTTAGGCCATCCAGTGTTTTCCTGTACATATTCCCGTGATGCAGCAGAGTGCTCTGAAAAATACCTATGAATTAGCATGGGGTAAAATTTCATCCAGAGAATGAGGTTTTCTTTCTTTTTTTTTTTTTTTTTTTTTAAGGATGGCAGTGACATCTCAGCCTGTCTCAACAAGAGATACTAGTTACTATTATTCACAAACATGACTTTAACTTGTGGCTCAAAATGGTTATTTTTGGCTTGACTTTCTTAGGAAAGGATGGGAATTTTCAGGAAAGATAGTAAGACTTCTTTTTGGAAGAAGGAGGCTATTTCATACGGCCCAGGTTCCATTTAAGCCTTTTTGTGTAGTCACAGGAGAGGGACAGACCTGTTGTAGGAATAAGTCTTATGACTTTAGGGCCTTACTAAGGCTGTGAACAGCGAAGAAGTCTGTCACTTAGAAGTGAATGCTTTATATTTGCTGTTTTTCTCTTGCTTCTTTACCTTTCTAGTTCCTTTTTTTTTAAGGTGATTTGTTTTTCCTTGTAAGAGGTGGGGTGAATTGGTGATATTGGCCAGGTGGTATCTGTTCAGTTATATTCCTTCAGCTGTTTCCTCTTTTGCAATAAAGCTGGGCGGAGTGTTGCTAAGGGTGAAATAAAAATCACCATACTGACATTTGTGTGTGAAGCAGCAGTTGTATTCCTATTAATTTACATATCCTTAACATAATGGGGCAGGTAGAATGACAAAACGACTGTAATCATTGATGCTTTTACTATTAATTTCCCAGGTATAACATCCTCATCCCAAGCTCTCCTTGAGTTGCTAAAGATGGAAAGTCACTGGTGGAAACTGGAGGAGTAATGAACAATTCCTTCAGATGTACTTTCAAGCACATTGAAATAACTTTCCCAGGATTTCAGAAGGATTTCTTCTGAAATAGGCCTGCCAGTCTTCTCTATTTGAATGAAAGAGTTGGCACTAGGGAAGAGATCAGCACTTGCAGGGCATTTATTTGTGTTCCTTGCAAAGGCCTTGGTTATCCTTTCTAGGTACTGTGGCAAAAAAAAGAGAGGGTTCATTATTCCTTTTTCAGTTTGGTAAGAGTCTTGAAAAGTTTCCCAAAATTTCAGTAGACTTCAGATCAACACCTGCAGTTCCAGGTCAGCTAGTAGTTGTGTTTGTGCAGAAAGCTCCCAAATGGCTAATACTGCAACTGAGAAGTTGCACACTCCTGGGAAGACTGCACACTCCTTATTCCAAGTCCCACTGGAATTACACTCACAAAAACCTGTGAATTTAGGAGTCAAGCTTGGAGAACTCCTCATACATCATGGAATATTAGACATGGATGACTATCTGCATAACTTATTTCATGCCAGGGTTACGTGGCATAAAGTCGAATGACTTTGACGCTACAGCAATTATGCCAAGATGTATCCAGCATAGGGTATTGCACTTCTGAAATAAATAAACCTGAGCTGCAAAAATTGGCACTTTTGCTGGGAAGGCAAAGGGTGAGAATCTCAGGTGTCTCTTTTGGTGTTAGTAAGAAATCAACAGTGTAAAAGTTTCATTTTCATTCTCTGTTTTAAACAACCTTGATCAATTGCAAAAGAAACACTTTGGAATATCTCTGCAGCTTTCCCGTTTTCCCCACTCCGGTGACAGTTAAGTGAATCTTCATGTGTAAATACTATTTTCAGTAGTTAACTTTTTAACAAGTATTTTTTGCCTTAAGTATAATAATCCAGCAGGGGACAGAAGAGTGACTATACTCTCTTGCTACAACTACAGTCTCTCTCTGGCTGGGTGATGAAGTGAAGTCAAAGGCAAGTCCTGTCTGTTCTGCCTGCATTGCTTTCAAGGTGAAAAACTGGCTGTACTATCAGGTGGAGCAGTTTGTGATGAGACAGCACTGGCAGTGCAGTAATGCAATCCTAGGAATCCACCGCAGCCTGCATACAGATTTCTCAACCCTTGTGCTTGGAGTGGCACACTTAGCTGAGGCACATGGTGTAACAGGGCTTGGATGTATTGATTGTGAAATGGACTTAATATAAAAAGTTTCTGTCTCTGCCATGCTTCTCTTGCTCCCAGAGAAGGGTCTTGTGTTGTTAAAATGCAGTTCTATGGTCGATGTTATGAACAGCACTGACTTAATTTTCACTGGTGTTATCTGGCTCACTTTGGATCCACTGGTGCAAAATGACTGCCACGGGCCCTCTGGAGAGGACTTTCAGCTCACAAAAACCCACTCCCACAGAGCTCACGGCAGCATTTTGCCCCACTTCAGAATTTGGCACCTGGGTTTCCTCAGCAAATGGGCCCTATTACGTTTGCAGCAGCATCAGCTACGTCCTTGTTCACTCCTACAAACTACCAAGCTCTTGCTTGTTTCAGGGCTGTATTTAAAACATGGCTTGGGTCTGCTCTGCTGTTGTTCAGGTCCAGTCTGCGCTGGCAGCTTTAGGAAACTTCTAAATGCTGCGCTCCTTCAACAGTGATGAAACAGCCTGCAGCAGCCTCGTCTGTCTTGGACGCTGCCCTTTATTGGAGCAGCCAGTTGCACATCCAGATGACCTCAAGAGGTCCTATCCAGCCTGAACTATCATATGGTTCTGTGAAAATCCAGCACCGCGCTATCCATCTTCCCTGTTCACAGCTTCCCATAGGAAGGTGCAGGTACTGGCCCAAAGGCAGTGGTTGGATGCTCATCCTCAAAGCCTAGGGCTCCCAGGGCTGTGAGATGTGTTGTGAGCTGGCTCTGCCCCACGGTCAGGAAACAAGCTCTGCACAGAGTGTGTGAAGTTACCCTGTGTCAGAGGTGAGCAAGAAAGTGCAGTTCTTGTGCAAAGCATGGCTGTGAGCCACTGTTAGAGGGGCTGGTCTCCAGCTTGACTGGAAACTAACTTTACACTAGTGAGTGGTGTGCTCACTCCGCTGTAGTTTCCTTCCTGATTTAAGTCTTTTTGCTTTCCAGTCCTGGTCAGTATCCAGTTTGGACATAAAAAGACCTGAAACTGTGGAAATAAGCAATGGTTACTTGGGCTGAGGGGTTTTGGAAAGACTCTCTTCCTTACTACTGGGTGGTTTGTCCAGTGTTCCGGGAAGTGGGGTCCTGATCCATGACAGGGTCTCTCTCTGTAGCATTAAGCACTTGAAAAGCAGTTGAGCAAGAGTTGAGTGAAAATTCTCTATCAAAATTACAGATCATTTTTCAGTTAAGTGGATGTGTTTGGATATATAAGCCATCTCCTTTTCATGGAAGATGTAGATTAAAAAAGAAGAAGAAATGCTAAATCCAGAAAATGTTGGTCATTGGTCTTAGTTTAAGGGAAAAAAAAAAAAGTTTCTGTGGGGATAAAAGTTCTCTCAAGATTAAAGTAACTAAACTGAGGAAACAGAAGTCCAAAAGGCTAATGCACTTGCTGTTTTGCTAAGGTTGAAGTAATGCTTGTTTTCTACTATCTGGTTTTATTTAGTTCATGGAAGGAACTAGTGTCCATGACGGTAAGGAGAAATGATTAAACAAAAATGCTTTCTCTTTTCGTGTCCCAGCAGCTGAGTTCTAACACTCCTTAGCTACCATTACCCTTACAGACCATTTCTCCTGCTTGAGGGTGAGTGGTCGGATTTATCAGACAATGGTACTGCTACGATTTGTCTGTAATTCCAGACACGACTCGTCTCTTAATCCAAGTGAAATTCCAACAACTTCATTAAGTTGCAGCAGTTTTAGGGTAGCTCCCTGAGTTCAAATGCCTCTCCTTCCTTAGGACAGGCAGTCCTGTTGGTTTTGTCATGGTTTGGTTTTCATTTGTGTTTTTGTGTTTTTGTTTTTTCACAACAAGATCATTGTTTTTTAGAGGGAAAGACACCAGGGTGTTGTATTTGTTTACAATAAGCACTTGTTATTGTTACTGAAGACAGCTACCTGCCATAACTGTTCAGGCTGCATACCCATCTCTCCAGTGACACTGGGGCTTCATAATGTACAAAGTCCCACCAAAGGCTGATAGCAGAGCCCGTTCTACTGCAGGGTTGAGAGCAAATTATTTTTTAAAGATTATTTCTGTGTATATAATGAATGATTTGTACCTGATGCGGGAATTCCCGGACTCCTACAAAAGCTAAAGAATAAAAATTCTACCTAATCAAATAGGATAGGTTTAGTGGTTAAAAAGAAAGAAGCGTTTTCATTAAGTATTTTAACTGGTACTTACCAAAGGCCAATGATGACCCTGCTTTTAGGGCTGGAGGTCTCTCGGCGTAGTTACTTCTGCTCCTGGTTTCACTGCTTAGGGTAGTCCTGGCAGAAGGTTTCTTTAAGATTTCCTCAATGGAAAAAGGCAGGCTGGGCTTCTCCTGGCCAACACACTCTCTGGGGTCTGTCATCTTCCTGCCAAAGTGGCCACAGGACAGAGAGTCCTCTCCTGCTCTCTTGGTTCTTGGTGCACCCCCAGAAACATGCAGCTGAGAAGGTGCACGTCTCTCCCCAGCCGTGCCCGGTCAACCTGCAGGAGCGCCGGGAGGAGAAACAAAGGCAGCTCAGGAGTGAGTACGGGCGACTGCTCGCCTGCTTCTCTCTGCAGATCAGCTTGGGACCAAGACCTGCGGTGTTGTGTTTGGGGAAGACAGCATTAGAAGTGGAGGTGAAAAGTCCTACCTACCCCACCCACTGCCAAACGTCTCCAGCCAACACAGATTTTACGGATCTCTGAACGGATCGCATGACCATCCCTGGAGGAGGTGTGCTCCTTGCAGACCAGGGTGAAAAATGCCCTGGGAAGGGTTGTTTCTTGTTGGTAAATCCTGTTTGTGGGGCAGGATTTTCTGCTTTCAGGCTGAAATGTGCAACATGCCCACTGGATTTGTACCATTATGGAAATAAGTAAATAATTGTCAGGATAGATACTTATCCCTTGTGCCATGTACCATCAAGAGAGACACCCTGTAAACTTCTCTTGCATGCAACAAGGTGTCACACATGGAAACCTCCCTCACAAGCAGCTCCCTGGTTATCCTCCAGCCATCCCCCACAGCCATCAGCTTTGGTTCAGATTCTCTTTTCTTTTACTTTGGAAAGCCTTTGAACTTTCCAAACAGGTGCTTTTCAACATCATCCCACCTTATCAGTCACAAGGGAAAAAGAGATGGCTGTTGCAACATGCTTAGGAACAGAATTAGTGCCCTCCACCCCCCTACCCCCCCCCCCTACTTCTAAAGATAAAACATTATTTTCTTGAGCTCTGAGGCAAGCTAGCTGGATAACCACCCCATCAGGTCCTTTTGCCTCCCAGTCAGGCATCCACTACAGGGGAAGAAGATTTCCCGGTTAATGTGTGTGAATGCCGCGATTCCTCTCCTGAGCCACGTCTATCTTCTCATTAATTTTCATTCTGGGAAGAATGTGTGGTTAGCTACACTCCCATGCCTTCCCTCTCTCTGCCCCCACTGGAATTTCTTGTCTTCTGGATTTGCCCCTCACCTTTTAAATTGCTATGGTTGTGTCTCCCTCTCCTGCTGGTTCTCCTCTGTGCCGTCTTTATCAGGCTCTTATAATTGCATTGGCAGGCCCTGCCTTATTTGTCCAATGAACTGACAATTCTTAAGCTGATATCCCATCATATGACCTCTTCATGGAGCGGAGACCAAAATTACTATGTAACCAGGGGGCAATAAACCGCACCTGATAAGATGAAAGGCTTTCGGCTTTTTCCAGATTCAAGATACTGGAAAAGCAGTGGGGGTGGTGGGGAGAAGAACAATGAAAGAGGTAAAAAATGGTGCAGCCAGTCATGATGGAGAATATTTAATTATCTGATTTTATTAATCAAGCTTCTCCCCGGGCGACAGGGTAGACAAGTGAGTGTCTTTCACACTCATGAAATGCACAGGGTGGAGAGTGGGAAGTGCTTTTCTTTGTTCCCTTTGTATCCCTCTGCCCAGTGGCTCAGTGGAGCTGTTTGTGTAAAGGAGAATCTTGTGCCTTCCTGGTTGTGTGATGAGGTGGCAGCTGTTACACGGGTGCAAAAGGTCTTGGAGCCCCCTCGTAAGCAGAGGACACCTTGCCTTTTCAACGGATGCGTGCAGGGGGATGCTGCTCTGGCCAAGCTGTCCTCTCCTGCTTTCCTGCTGGTGACTATAATTCTGTCTGGGCACACAAAGAGGGATATCTTCCCCTTCTCAGTTCAGGCAGAGTAAGAGAGTGGGTAATTTACGGGCTAGTTCAGGTGATGATGTCATCTGTATGCAGAGGGAAGGGAAAGAAACATGCTCTGAACCTACACCCTGGATGAAAACTGCCTCTTTTCCCCTTTTTGCCTCCATTTTTGCTTTTCCATCTTTTCAAAACACACAGTTTTGAAAGGAAGAAATGCAGCCTTCTGGCAGTTACATCTTTATGAACGCTTATGCCAGCTCTCAAGAAATTTATGTGCCTCCATGTTAAAAATTTTCTGGAGAAAAGAGAACACACTCCAAGTTTTCATCTCAGCGAAATGCCTTCATTCAGTGATCGCACTCACAACGTGTGCCGAGTGAAACCAGAGCATCGCTGCATTCAGAGAGCACTCACTGCCTGGCTCCACCACCACCACCTCGCTCTGGGTAGGCACCTGCTGAGACAATGCCGTAGTCCCGTGTCCCAAAAGCAAACTGTGCGTGTTTGTATCACTATTCCTCCTTAGTCTGTGATTTTAAAACTCCCTGCTGCTCGCAGGGACAAGTAGATTTTCTGTGTGCGGTTAAATGAGATGGGCACATGTAAATTTACAACTTGAAAGCTTCCTTGTGAAGGCTTTAGTTTTGTGTCTTCTTGTATTGCACTTTTCATTAAAACTGAAAGCAGTGCCAACAGAGAAATATAGTTTTTGTTCTTCCGCATAGCAAAACACAACAAGCACTAAAGGAGGAAATAGAATGAATAGGTGACAGCTCTTGAAAGGGGATTGGAAAGCAGCAGTGTAATGATGCATAAAACCCATGTTTTGCCTACAAAAGTTTCTTCGGAAAAAAATGCAGATTTGATATCAAAATGTTTACCTAATACCAAAATATTTGAACATTTTAATATTATTTTAATAAAAAAAAAAAGGGAAAATAGTGTTCCATACTAAAAAATAGGAAATGCTTTCTTTGGAATGACCCCTACTTTGGAATTTCTTCACTTTGTAATGTGTTAAAATAAGGATGAGTGGCAAAAAAAACAAAGACTTGAAATGCAAATGAACATATTGCAAATTAAAATCGTTCTGTTGACCCCCTTTTTCAGATGATTGAGTTGCTGAAATGGAACAAATTATTTATGTTCAAAACAAGTAATGATTTCCTTTTAAATTCCCAAAGAATGAAGAAGTTATTTTTCTGCCAAGTTCTAATGTGATGGCTTTTGTAGGGTAGTTTGGAGATATTTTTACATTTTTGCTTGACCTGGAAATGCAGATGACTCTCATTTGTTACAATTATTGTGCTACCTGTCTAATTTAGTCTATAAATTTCATGAGGCAGGAAACACATCTTCCCCTGGGGTTGCTGATCTCTGAAGGCAACTCTTTACACCAGAGGACAGCTGTCTAGAAAAAAAACAGTGCTGTGTTGGTTTTCTGATCTCATCGTGCCTGTGCCAGGCAAATGGAGAGGTCCACGAAGTTTGTTGAGGTTTCTAGAATATGATGTGCTTTCAGCAAGTACAAAATCCTGGATGTGTGGACTTGAAATCAATTGGGGATCAATACTTGGGAGTTTTTTCCTATGTTGCCCGTCTCGATGATGAAGAAGAATTGCATTTATGCTGTCATTCAAGGAAGCATGACCTTTTCTGCCTCTCTGGTCTTTTCCTCTGGATAAAGGTGGTAACAGGACTATATTCCACCCGACGCCTCTGAAACGTCTCCTTCAAGCTCCCACTTCCGTAGGTGAGTCAGAGCTGTCAATGTTTATACACAGCATGGATGCTGCAGCTCACAAAACCTCATCTCTGAGGGCTTGTGCTCAGTCGCACGTCCAAGGCAGTCAGAAGCACTGATGCATGGGTGCACTGGCAGTTGCCAGTGATGGTGCAGCTGCAAATTGTCCACATCACCTCTGGAGCCTCATGTCCTTGTAGGTCGTCTTCCATCCTTTACAACTTAGTGGACTCTGACAATCTCTCCAGTGACAGCTGAGCTGCCCTGATCTTCTCAAAGTTCAACAGCTGGCAACGATCTATCAGAAAGCCCATGCAGCCTGCCTTCTGGAGTCCTTTTAACCTCAGATTTATTAGCCCTGTTGTCTCTGTATATTTCTCAACAAGCTCATAAATTAGAAATATTAATAAAAGGGACACTATAGGTTTAAACTGATAACATTTATTATGGGGTTTTTATGGCACAATTATTATCAATTGACATTTAAAATGACATCATAATCCATCAAGGTGAAATGAACTCAGAAAGATATTTCTCCCAGGCCAAAAATAATAACAGCAGCAGCAGCAGGACTGTGAGGGACGAAGCACACAAACAGTTTGAGTCCAGGTCACCGATTACATAGTTTGGAGGTAGTTTTTAGCAACTTCACCCTCTGTTTAATCCATTCTTGTATTTCATAATGCTACTTCTCCCCTGCCAGGCCCCTCAAGGCTTTTCTATCAAAAATCTTCAGTTAATCCATGATGGGGAGCCTGGCTCTTTGCTTTAAATGGAGCAGAAGCTGTTATATGTGGGAAGGGCTGGAGAGATCAAAGGTTGTCCTTTTCATAGCAATTCAGGCCTCTGAGCAGCAATTGCCATGGAGAACTGTCCGGTGTGGCTATAAACTGGCTTTGATCCCTCTGCTGTTTTGCTGACAGAAAGTTAAAAATGAAGAAGGAATGTGTTTAATGTATCCCACCCTTGCAAACACGGGAAGAACAACAATTCTCTCCCCACCTACTGAAAAAGCCTATAGAGGCTACTTGTACAGATATAAAACCTATTCTCCAGGATGAAAAAAACAACAGTTCCAGGAATCAATAACAGAGTAAAATGGAAAGTCCGTGACCTCTAGCTCATTATTTCAAATTGGTTGTAGTTTGGTAGTGAATAGATGTCTGTAGTGATACATGAAAATGAACTTCTCATGTCCCAGAATAGCTCTTCATCACCCAGATGTGGACAAGGCAGCCATGAATCACTAGTGTTATGCTGGACTGCTGTTGTTTTGTGGTGGTATCTGCAATTAAAGAATTAAGCCTTCACTGCATTGTCCATTATGGAAATGCCTAGAAGAAGAGAGTCTTTTAAACAGTGCCATGGCAAGCTATCTCTGTTGCCAACGGAGAGGAGACTTGTGCATCCAAATGAGCAATTATAGCTATCCTCACATAAATGCCTCAGAGAGGTGTTCCTAACATCCCTCAGGAGGCACTTGTTTCTACATTTTCAAGACAGAAAGGCTCAAGAAGTAGTGTACATTAATTATTTAAAAGTTGGGTGCCTAATAGAGTACGATACCCCCCGCACCAACTTCAAATCAACTGTGCAGTGTACGGATTGGGAGTGTGAGACTGACCTTTTTTTGTCCTATGTTCTTAAGCACACGTGCACTGACTGTTTTGTTTTGGCAGACAGCTTTTTTCAGTGTGCTGCTATGAAAAGAAGTACACACAAAGTGAGCCTAGCAGTAGGCAGTCAGTGAGATTGAGCTGACCCTCAGTGTCTTGGCTGTAGGGGAGATGTTTATGTTATACTAATGGAGTGGAGCTGCTGGCTATTGTCTCCTCTCTGATGAGACTCATCTAGAGTCATTTACCCTCCTGGTACAGGTTTATGGGAAGTAACTTTCTCATACTGGGAGAATTTTGAGCTTTCAAAAGATGCTCCTACACCAAACCAGAATGAAAAGTCAAACTCTCAAGGACTCAAAAAAAAAATTTTTTTTCCAGTTCATTAGCCTCAGCTCAATAAAAACATTTCACTTTGATCATAATAAAATATTTTGTCTTGCTGTTGAATTTTCAATTACGTTTTCACTATAATTCATTTATTTTTAAATAGAGAAGTAATCTCAAACATGGAAAACCAACCTTTTAAAAGCTATTAGAATAACATATTTCAAGAATCTGAAGAATTTTCATCATGTTTTGTTAAATGAATAGTGAATCCTAGCAACACCAGTTGTGCTCTGCGTGTGCACAGCAAACGCACGTGTTTGTTGCTGACCCAATTTCTTGGTCTCCTAGATGCAACTGGAAAATCAGCTGTTTGCCAAAAAACATTCAGAAAGTTACATTACATATGCTTTTCCTAAGGCTGCTGTCTGTCCTGATTAATGGGAGGCATAGTTAACTACCTAGTCATGTTATATTATCAAACCCACTTTTTTCAAAGACTTTTCCTCTGTTTCCATAGCTATTTTTCTCCAATCCAGCAGTTCAGTCTGTAAGGTATCCTGGAAAGCAGCTATTGCATAGATAATTTATGTGGGAATAAATAAATTCTTACCGCGTGCTTAACAGGGCCTTTATCTCTCTGGGATGGTCACAGATTTCAGAGTGTACAAATTTGCCAGCCTTACCTTTCTCTAAAGCTGCTTTGATTTCCATAGGACAAAAAAAAAGATAAATAAATCATTACTGTGTCATAAAGTTCCCGACTGTCTCTGACACCCTGCATGGATTTTAATGTCAACACCTTTCACATGATAGGCTTTGCAAACGGTGTTGTGAAACAGCACTTTAATTAATTCAATATTTAGGCTGACAGAGCTGGTGTTAGGTGATCACTGCTTGAACTATTTCTACCTCTCAAATCCAAGCTGGAGAGGGCAGCACCTTCCATGGTACAGCACATGAGGGCTGCAGCAGCCCAGCAGAGGCAGCAAGAATTGTCTTCTACTTCAAGTCAAGTCATTCCCATATCCACCTGTTTTCCATGCAAAGGTTCTTCTGCAGTTACTTGACACAGTAAACCCCATGGTTTACAAGCCAAGAACAACCTTGATTTTTTGCATATGTGGGCTTCTGCAGCTTTGCACGGTGGGAAGGAAATACAGAAGAATAGAATAGAAGAATAGAATAGAATAGAATAGAATAGAATAGAATAAGCAAAGCAGAGAAAAGCAGAGAAAAGCAAAACAAAGTGAAAAAAGAGAAAAAAGAGAAAAGAAAGAGAAAAGAGAAAAGAGAAAAGAGAAAAGAGAAAAAAAGAAAAGAGAAAAGAGAAAAAATAAAAGAGAAAAAAAGAAAAGGGAAGGAAAGAGGAAAGGAAAGGAAAGGAAAGGAAAGGAAAGGAAAGGAAAGGAAAGGAAAGGAAAGGAAAGGAAAGG
>JANHFX010029412.1:20197-53909 GCA_027560015.1 Chloroceryle amazona | reverse complement strand
GGTGGTGCGCGCTCGCACACGCACGCGGGTGCCCCTTACATAACTGCGGCCGCTGGGAGACGGGCGCTGCGGGAGGAGGGGGCGGGGGGAGGCGGTGCTGCGGTAACACCCCGGTGCGGAGCCGGCCCTTACCGGAGCTCGGCCTGGCCGCCGGAGGGTGTCGCCGGCGGCGGTTTGGGACTTTGCTGAGGGGGCAGTGGGGGGTCTCGGGAGCGAGTTAGAGGATTTGTGAGAGAAAACCCTGGCGCGGAAAGAAGAAGCCTCTTACGCGCGGCGGCAGCGTAAAAGGCCGTGAGGACAGGACTGCCTCCAGTCGTGCGGAATTCTCGCCGGGTCCACTTTCTCTTGGCCGGCAGATGCTGTCATACCTGGTACTGTAACTTAGTGAGATTTCCATTTTCAGCTGACTAGCCATAGTAATAGCGGCTTAGCTAAAGCTGCTGCTTCTTCCGCAAGATTAGCGTTGTTGTGTATACTGGAAAATCTGCTTGGAAAAGTGAAATAATAAAATGATACAAGAGGTGACGTGTTTCCCTGTCTCTTCTAGAAGAGAGTAATACATAGTAATTTACCTCCATTTAAAAAAAAGAAGTTGTCGAAGAGATCATAGTCTTTTTTATGCGTAGCTTTCATTTTTACGGGTCTTTCTTTGTGAGCAAATGCGGATGTGTTTTGTCAGCACTTTTGCACTACTCATAATGTTGAGGAACAAAGTAGTTCAAGCTGATAATGTAGAACTTTCTTAAAACAGGACTTCATATTGTAGTGTAAACCAAAATAAATAAAGGATGCATGTTGTGTTATGTTTCTTATTTAATCTTTGTTTGTCATCTTAAGTAATAACTACAAATATATATTGCAGCAGTAAGACGATTCCAGGGAAAGCATTTTGAGTCTTGGGTTTTGTTACTTTGGCATCATTCTGAATGTAGCTTTTTATCTAGTGGCACTTGGATTTTCCAGCTTCAGAGAATCAAAAAGAAAAAAAGCTGGAAAAATACGAAATGCTGGATGAAGTAAGACAGCACCTTTGTAGAAATGTCCCTTGAGTTGTGATGCAGACATCATTAATACTGGTGAAAACAGATGTTTTATCAAATTATTCCTGTTTTTAAAACATAACAGCTGAACCTCTGTCATACTCCTGTGGACCAGCAGTTACTTACACTGCTGAAATAATGAAGTGAAACTTTGATTGCTTGGCATGTGATTGTCCAGAAAATCTAGACTATTGCAAAGTGAGAAATGGATACTCTGATATGACCAGTGCAGTTTCCACCCCCCAGTAGTTAGTAAATAGCTCTCAGGGGATTTAGTTCAACCAGCATGGTTGATCATTTGTTACAGGCTGTTAACAGTGGTAGTCTGATCATACCTGTTTTTACAGGGCTTAAGTGAATAGAAAGAGAAAGACAAGGCAGTTAGTTGCATTTTAGGACACTCTCCTTTAACTAAACCTTCATGTTAAACTCTACATTTGGAAATGGGACTTTTCTGGATTTTTTTATATATGTGTGTATATATATATATATAAAAACACACAGACATGTAGCTTTAGGTGTTGTAATTAATGTTACCCTTAAAAGCTCTGAGCAGTAGAAGTAACTAGTCTATATATTCACTTTCCATAAATACCACTAGAATGTTGCAACTTCTACAGTTTCAAACTTCAGCTTACACTATTAGAATTTCACAGTGCTTGCCAGACAAGACCTCCCAAGGTTAGAAAGCTTTAAACATGAGTAGCAGAAGAGACTGTGTTAGTGCCTCAAGGAATCAGAAATCCATGGTCTGACATTATGGTCTGCCTGAACTTCTACTACAAAGCCTCAAATAGACTTTCCTAACTGTTGATAGTCCATTGATGGTGTTATGGCCATTGTGTTTCTGATGGGTTTTGTGCTTGACTGAATTGTAACATGGAGGTAGAAAAGTTACGTGGTTGGTGAGAGCTCAGATAAGACGCAGTTTAGGGTAATAATGGTCAGACTGAAGTGGCAGCTTCTTTGCCTTAGAATGAACTTGGCAGTTGCTTTTCTCTTAATACCTGAAAGCCCCAGATACCAGGTTTTGCTGAGGCACTCCTGGTTCTTTATCATTAAATCAGTTTGTTGCTAAATAGTATAATCTTCACTTTTACATATTACGGAGATGAACATACACAGAGAGGTTATAGGCAGAGAATCATTCTCCCATGTGAACTGAATAGAACTGTACTGCCCAAGATCATTCTTTCCAAACCTCATGCATGAGGAACAGAATGCAAATTGTATGTGCAAGTAGAAAACCAGCATCTGTTAACAGAGTGGAATTCCTGCTGAGCATGATAAGGTGTGTAACTTTACTCATTGACCCTCAGCAGGGTTTATTGATTTGAAGCCATTGGCTGCTTGATGGTCCAGATTGTTACACTCCTAATATGTTTACTTGGATTTATAAAAGGTGGGAGTATCTAGAAATTCTCATAGCCTTTGAAAAAAATAAAATTCAGGTTTAACTTACTTTAGTAAGCCAGAAGAGGAAATCCTTTCCCAAATGAAGAATTAATTTGCTTTGAGTAAAGCAAGTTATGTTTTTTCACAAGTTTTAAGAGAAGTGAAAGCCAATAGACTGTGGGTAGGTTCAGAGAGCTATGGAGTCTTTCAGAGAATGGTGTGCTTTTAACTTGCTTGCTTTGGTGCCAGAGTGTATCCTTAAAGTAGCGGTTTCACATCCTGGCTCTTGTGCTTGTATGTGTAGGAGGCGAGCAGCATACAACATTGTTGACTTGCTGTAGGGAAATAGCTCTGTTGGAAGGAGTACTGGAGGAAGGTGGGCACACAACAGCTAATGGGTAGGTCCTGCCTCTCAGTTGAAGAGACTTGCCCTGTGCAGCCATCTGGAACTGTTCTCAGTGGTAAGAGAATCATTTGTTAAGGTGAAGTAGCAGTTCTGGTCGTTCCTGTCCACAGAGAAACCGTGGGCTCTCGACATTTGCAGTGAAATGTCGTTGCTCAGTATGACTGTGACAGAAGTACCTTTATGTCTCTTTGTAGTCTGGTACCATTGATGTGGTATGGAATATTTGTTTCTGTTCATTCTAGGATTTTGACCTGCATGAGTGTATTCAGATCTTTCATATAGATAGATTTATTGGTTGCTTTGTTGTTGTTGTTTGCTTTTTTTGTTGTTGTTGTTTTTGTTTGTTTGCTTGGTGGTTTTTTTTTTTCTAATCACTTGAATTCTTATGCTTTATGCGTAGAAACTGAATAGTGCGCAGACTAGGATATGGTCATACTGTGACTTATTTTCAGAAGAACATTCATAGTTTAATTTTTGGAATCTTTTGGAACTTTTTTGTAGAAAAACACTGACTTTTGGAGATTCAACCAAGAACAAAGATAGGTGACTCAGACTGGGAAGTGCATATTTCCTGTATTCTTGCCTCAATACTTAAAGATGGTATTTTTCTAACAAAGGTCTCTGATGTGTTTCTGTTACACACTTGCCAGTTTGCTGAGCAGTGGTTGATAGGGAAATAATTAGTAAAAGATAAAATCCTAAACTTAAATCTGCTATCAGAATGGACATTTTAAGTTCATTTTCTTAATAGAAGTAAAAGGAAGAGTAAGGGAAAAATACCATGCATCTGTCAAAAAGCAAATAAAATGCTTCATTTGTATTTATACTTAGTTGTGTGTTTAAATGCTCTGGATAACTAAATGATAATAAAATCTGTTCTTTAGAGGGAGAGGATTACACTTCTTTGTCCACAAAGCATAATGCGATTCTTTAGTTATAAGAGAATTTAAAAAATAAGACAATAAAGAAGGTGTGGTACCTGTTGGAATATTACTGAAATGAAAATTATTTAACAAGAAATAGGAAATGTTGTTCTTCTGACTGGACTATAGACTGCTAGATGGATGGCCTTATTCAACTCAGGTAGCAAACTCGCAAAATACCCATTTCTGTTTAGTGTGATGATTTTTTTTTTTTTTTCCTCCTTTCATCAAGAGCACCAAGGAATATCCACGTTAGGTTCAAGGCTAGCAAATGTTGTGTTTCAGTCATTGTTAAACATTAGTAAATGTCTTCTGCTCAGATTCAGTTTAACTTGTTCAAAACTTAGATTAATGTCTCCATTTAAAAGTCTCCACTTTCAAGAAAATTCTCCTTAACCACCTCTATATTGTTCTAGAGATAACTTCTGCATTTAGTTTTACTCTGCCTATTTCCTAGAAAGATTAAAAATATGGTAAGATATTATTTGTGGGTTTTATAACATCAGGCAGGTAACATTCTTGTTGCTTTTTCAGGTGATCTCTCAGTTGACATGACTTGCATGAGATGAAATCTATCTTTCATCCTCTTTCCACTTACTCTGGCTTCATTTGGTACACGGCAAAGTTTCTAGAATTTAATTAAATAATTTGTCTTGTAGATTTGAATTCTTTGATCTGTAGTGTAATAAGCTGTATGTCCTTGTCAGCAGATATATGCAGAGTCTGTCGGTCTGAAGGAACTCCAGAGAAACCCCTCTATCATCCATGTGTGTGCACTGGCAGTATTAAATTTATTCATCAGGAATGGTGAGTTCTGTGTTTGTGTGGTTTTTAATATATTTTTTTTAATGTAAAACATATTAACATGCTTCTTCAAACAATACTTCTGAAGTCCTCAGGTTAGCTGGTAAGAAAATCCAGGTTTTGTCAGAAAGTGTTAGGGGTTTTGATGGGTTTTGCATGATGATTCATTACAATTCACAAGGAAGTTAGTAATTATTTATGAAAAAAGGTACTGATAATTGTTTATGTTCAGGACTACAGTTCTGTTCTTATGTCGGCTTTATGAAAACTAAGCAGAAAAATCAGTATGTTTGTGTTTTTCTGCCTACTTATAGTTGTGAATAAAATGAAATCTAACCTCACAGCAAGCAATAAAAATAACTCTGATACTTTTTTGGTCATTTGGAGGTGTGGGTTTGATCAGGGAAATCCTAAAGTGAAAACTAACTCTGGCCTATAGCACACGTTCCTTCTGGTGGTATTTTAATAGCTATACAAATACAACACTTCTAAATCTGAACAGTATGCTTATATGTGCCATAACTCTGGCCTATAGCACACGTTCCTTCTGGTGGTATTTTAATACCTATACAAATACAACACTTCTAAATCTGAACAGTATGCTTATATGTGCCATAACATGAAAAGTCCATATGGTGATTGGTGTCACTAGTGCATGTTCATGTCAGGGTGTGTTAGCCTTTTTAGTAACATACCCAAAGAATGTACTTTATCGGTTATGTAAGTGATGTAATTGAAGAGTCGCTGTTACTCACAGTCAGCTTACCTTTTTTACTTTTTGAAACCTAACTTGATGACCTAAATGGACTAAATAAGCATGCAGATTTAAGCCCTGCTTGATTTTACCAATATCCTGATTTATGTTTGAAAACAGAGAATTGTTGTGTTTTCCTTAATGGAGGGATAAGGTGGAGGGATCTAATAGCATCTATTAATGCAATCACTTTTTATTGCAGCTTAGTTCAGTGGCTTAAACACAGCAGAAAAGAATACTGTGAATTATGTAAACACAGATTTGCTTTCACACCAAGTAAGTATGTTTTACTGTTGTTTTTTTCTCAAACTTTTTTCTTTTATTACATATGAAATTATTACTTTCTTAGCATGATTGATCCAAACTTGTTTCAACTTGTATATTCTTGTGTGAATTGCAGTTTTCATGCATATTATTGCAGACTGTCTGAATTGTTTAAATAATAGATAATCTGGTTCTTTCATCATCTTACATGAGCCATAAAAGAAGTATTATCCTGTACCTTTCCTTACTGCCTCAGTCATATTCTTTTGTTGCTACCATGTTTTCAGCTTTATTGAAAAATTTGAGTGTTTGGAAGACTGAATCTTAAGGTGAAACCACAGCAAAATTTGAGTTTGAAAGCCAGATGTCAGTTACGTTTGAACTCTCAGCCTGCAACACTACCACTTGACTTCTTTCAGTTTCAATTCAAATGATATTGACAGATAATGCAAGTGATAATAATTCCACTTTCATTTCAGTCAGGGTACAGTAACTACCCAGTATTGCATCACCTTTTATGTTAGCTTCAACTAAGTTGCGCAACTTATGAGGAAAAACGACTGGATCTTTATATAGTTCCCAGAGGATTCTTACTACACTTGAACTGCTAGTAGTGGAATTAAGTAAGGTCTTTTGGCTTGATGTTAGACTAGGTTCATTGTTTAGTATTGACAACTTAATGCCTGTTGAACAGGTGAAATGGTTCTTGTGCTACGCATTTTCCTCATATTTATTTATGCTGATATATTCTTTACAGCTCTCCATGATACAGATAAGTAATTTAATTTTTTTAAGCTAATGGGTATCTGCACTGTAGAAGCTGTCCTGAGTTGGGAAAGATTAAGAGGTTTGCCTCTTACAGGTTTGTGGTACTATAAAAAACAAAGTTTTCAGGATAGCTTGTCCAAGTTACGTGGATAGTGTTGATCCCGTCTTCTCCCTTCCCACTTTTTTTGAACTAGTTTGGTAGAGAGAAAGACCTTTTTCTGTTAGAAAAAAATCACATAATTCACCATTCTTTTATATATTGAACATCAGATTGTTTAATTTATGCAAAGAATTAATTAAAAACCATTCAATTAGACCTTTTTTTAAAATAATCATCAGTAAAATGTAGAATACTAACTCTGTATTACCATTGTGAGAAAAGTATAGTTCATGTTGATTTCAGCAGAGCTTTCAGGTTATTCTTTTTAAATACTACAGAGACTTCTATAAAAAATGTCATCTGCTTGCGTGTTTTTTTTTTATTTAACATTTTTATAAAGGCATTATATTGCTTCTGTTTGGAAGCTTTACAAATTAAGAGTGATCCCAAGTTCTGGAGCTCTCTACAAGCTAGCTGCATTCAAAATTTTGTTCTGCTACTAGGTTCTCTACAAAATTTAGTGTGCAAGACCAGAAAACTACATTTCAATTATTTACTAGTTGTTAAGTAGAGAAAAAATTCTAATTTTGTATGGAAAAAAAAAAAAAGACAAAACTATAGTTTTTTCCTCAGGATATGGCAGGGGGGAAGGTTGGAAAGTTCAAAATTAAATACACTTCATGTACGTGGTACTATTGATACTAGAAAGCTTATTAGCTGCCCTTATAATCAAGAGGTGTTTCTGCAGAAGTTTAATCCTTGACTATTAGAGCTGTTACCAGCACAGCTTGTAATGTATTTGCAGATTACAGACATGTGAGAAAACTTAACTGAATTACTGCAGTTTAACAATTTACTATTTGTCACAGGAGCTTTGAAATTGGTAATAAGTGAAACTCTTTCTTCCCCCATAACAGTACTTTCTCCACATTCAGCTTCTAGTCAAGTTCGCTTATCCTTCTGTCACACACTGTCTGCTCCCCAGACTGAGCACCCTTAGCTGATAAGGTTTTCTTGGCTTTCCCCATTGAACAGTGTGCATTTTTTTTTTTTCCCAGTCAGCTCCACGCAGGTAGCGTATATCTGGTACCTAGCACAGATTCCTCCAAGCCCTCTCTACCCAGCATGTCATGTTGCATTGTTTCCCTCACACTCAGTGCTCATCTGTTTCTGGTTCTGGTAGTTTCTCGTAATCCCCATTTTTTGGAAGATAATGTGGATGTCCAGTCTGGAAGCTGGATCTGCTAGTGGGATCTGGGTGCAGGGAAGAGAATAAGACAGAGATGGGATTGATGTATATGCCAGTCATTCAAAACCAAGTTGTATCTGGCCTATTACCATGCCAGGTTTAAAGCACTTTTGCATAAGTGAACCACATCCACAGGATGTGGTTGAATAAAGAGCACGTACATCGTTAGTGTCTGTGCTTCAGTGGACAGGCACCAAGTTGAGAGCAGTAGTGCAGTAAAATGATCAACTTCTCTTTTAGTTTAGCTTGATTTACTTGTTAAAGACTGTTGCTGTCATTCTGTCAAAAACACTCCTTTGCTAGTATCACTTTTTTTGTATGGAGTATTCATGAAATATTCCTAGTGCATATATTCTTTAAGTCCTTCACCGTCTTTTAAGTTCTGCAGCATCTTGTGACTTCTTTGGCACCTGAACCACCAGGGTAGTTACTGCTGGTAAGGAGGGAAGGCATGAAAGAGTAGAAGGTTCAAGTTGCATTTTGGCAGGAGTACAAAGGAACTGATTTTTCTTTTGTATAATAGCATCATTCTCTAAAAATGTTTAGTCATGTAGCCAAGTGGCTCGATTTTCAAATGCACATTTTGAAGCTAAATTTTTGTTTTAAAATGCATTCTTTTCTGCAGTTTTTCAAGTTATGAATTAACAGAGCTATTTTT
Organism: Chloroceryle amazona; assembly: GCA_027560015.1. Taxonomy (NCBI): domain Eukaryota; kingdom Metazoa; phylum Chordata; class Aves; order Coraciiformes; family Cerylidae; genus Chloroceryle; species Chloroceryle amazona. The sequence continues at coordinate 45,548 of JANHFX010029412.1, read as the reverse complement.
AAAAAAGTATTTTTGGATTTTTTTTAATTCTTTCAAGGTACTTGTTCATTTTTTAGTCATATGTTTTGCTTCTGAGTTTTTAAAAGAGCAGTTACCCTATATTCTTTCCCTCCCTACATAAGCACTTTCCTTTGTGTAATTATACTAAAATAAGTAACCCATTTTGTTGGGCTTCTCATTCAAAGTATTAAGATTTTATTGAAAGATATAATAGGCTATTTTTTTTTTCCTGTTTGTTGTGACAAACTTTTAAGCCAGTAGTCCATAGCTTCAGCACTTCTAGAAAGTCTAGTTTGGAAGAATGTGAACTTATGAAACAAAACACTACATGCTGGCACAGAATTCAGCATGTCTGCTGCCAGCTCCAGTGTGTGGAGTAAACATGCAGTTGAGATCAGTGTCATTTCACGTTTTGTTAGACCTGTGGCTGGTATGAGAAGAGGTGACTTTTTTCTTCCTCTCCTGTAGCAGCCTGGAACAGTCTGTGTATGTCTCCAGAGTGTAAAACAGAAACATGAGTAGTTTGGATTGGAAGGGTCCAACCTAAAGAATAACTCACAATCCCTGTTTTATCAAACCACTGCTTTAACCTGTGAGCTATAAACAACATGTTTTTTACTTAAGAGTTACGTTGTCTTATTTCATAATCAGTCCATGAGAATGATTGAGGTGGCATCTAAGTATCTTGCAAGTGTAACAGTACATAGAAAATCTATGGGTAAGAGGACTGAAAACATGGAGATTCTGTGAATCAGGCTAAATTACAGTTTTACATAGTCCAAGAAATATATTTTGGTTTCTTCCACCCTAGGTGTATACCTGTTTAGGGTATGGGCAAATAAATAAGCTTACTTGGTTGGGGAAAAAGTGAGAAATGGAATAGGATACAGTTGCATTGTATGAGCTGTAGAGAAAAATACTATTAAAAAAACCCAAACCCTGAGCCTTCGTAAGAAATAGTGATGGAGGGCTGTTGAAACAGCATATGTCAGAAAGCTGTTCCTTTAATAGTGGAACAAAAACCTACCCCCAGAAAATGATCAGCTAAGTCGAGTATGCACAAGTAAAATAGCAGTCACACTGCACAGGTGTGACCCGAGTATCCAGAAAGCTTTCTAGTACTTTTCCCATGGCCCACAGAGCTCAATGAAGTTGAGTTATAGCTATGAAAGCTCATTTATGCTCAGCCAAATTCTGTTTGAATTTCATGCTGTAATAGAAAAAAAACCCTAATGTTTGTTTTTCAGACTGAGTTAGGAAAGATTACTGGGCTGGGATTTAAGGGATGGAAGAGGGATGAGGAGGACAAATGTGTGAAAGGGAATGAAGAGGATGTGTACTGTTGTGTCAAGGGTCAAAGTCTCAGGCCTCACAGTCGTAGTGGGGAGTGGATAAAAGGGGCTAGAATGTGGCTAGAAAATGTCGTTAGATGACAGACCATGTCAGGGCTTTAGCTGTGAAAATCACTGGCATCAAGCTCCAGTGCTGCGGCACGCTTGCACACCAGGGGTGCCTTTCTGGATAGGATTTTCTGCTTCACCCATCCAACTGTTGTAGGACGCAGAAGAGTGTTAACATTGTGGTATTAAGCTTCTACCACTAGAAGCTTTATACACTTTGAGGTGGGGCAAAACAGAGGAAAATCATCAGTCTTCATTTTGCTGATTTTATTTGCTTATTTATTTACTTTTATTTTTTTGAGTGTGCGCAGTTGGGGAATTTAAGATACCTAGCACAAACAAGCTAACAGTATGCACAATTGTTAATTACTTTTCTTCCTTGTGCTCTTGCCATGAACTAGGATTATAAATAACAGACAGGGATATCTTTGAGGTAGTACTGAGTGGGAGGGCTACTGAATTTAGTATCTGCTTTTTTCTTCCAGACTTGAGCTTATTTTGTGATAATCGGAGTTCACAGTTGATAAATAAAGCTGTTAGGGAAACTTCTCTAAGTCAAAAACCAGCGTAGAGTTTATTCTCCCATTCTACTTGGTACACAATGTAACAAATGTGCCATGTGAGGTTTTTTTGTTTATTATTTGTTTGGGGTCATCTCAGGATTCTATAAAATATGCTCATTCTTTTAGTAAGTTTTTCTCAAATCTGAACATTTTGTAGTTGTCAGGACTTTTAGATAAATGCTACTTTAAAGGAAGAACTGTTTCATAAGTGTCTTTTCTACACAGTTTATTCCCCAGATATGCCTTCACGGCTTCCAATACAAGACATCTTTGCTGGACTGGTTACAAGTATTGGCACAGCAATACGATACTGGTTTCATTATACACTTGTGGCCTTTGCATGGTTGGGAGTAGTACCTCTTACTGCATGTAAGTATTATTTTTTTTTTTGTACTGTAATAGTCATATGCATGAAAAAAATACATCGGTTCCTGCAGCGAAGTGCTGTGAGACCATCATTGGTTTATTTAAAAAAAAATAAATAAATTGTAAGGTCAAAGACATTATTTCACTTATTTTCCTTGAGAAGTTCTAGCTGTTTAACTCTTTAGCCAGTAGTACAATTCAGGAAGGTGTTAAAAGGTAGGAGAAAACGCATAAAGAACTATTCCAATATTTTTTTTTCCCCAATTATTTCAATAAAATGCTGCTTTTTAATTGTCTTCTTTAAAATCTACATGTAAGTTTTTATTTGATGCCATTTGTTAAGATAGAAGAATTCTCCTGTTTTTTTCTAACCAACTATAAATCAAAGTGCAATCTTTATTAGTATGAAAAATGAAATTTCTTTAGACGCATGTGTTAATTGATTAGTAAAACTCGTCTTAAAAATGTTAAACAAAAACCTCTAAGTAGTAAAAGAATTTAACAGAAATTCAATTTCACATTTCACACATTTCAATTACAGTAGTATCCAACTTGAAATTCACTTTTTTCAGTACAAATGGAAAGAGTTCTATTGATGTTTCAAAAAGCTACAAAACAGTGAAGATGAGAAGGCAAAAGGGATATAGTGTTCAGTCAAAGAAATGATTTGAAGTGCATGTGTATGAACAGCAATATACCCCTTGAACAAAAGAGCAGGGAGCCAGTAAATGCATCTCTAGATAGTTTCTCAGTATGCTCTGTGTTTTTATTGTAGCTGGTACTGGTTTGAGTTTGAGAATAGCACAGTACTGGCATCAGCTATAAAAGAGTGATCCGGTTTCTGCAGCCTGTCCTTCCTGTGCAAAAAAAAAAAAAAAAAAAAAAACAAACACCAAAAACCACAAAAAAAGCGCAAGCTTTTCTGGGAATGGACTAAACAAGATTTACAAACTGCTCTGCATTAAAACTAAAAAATATTTAAAATTTATTTTTTGGGTATTTAGACAAATCTTGGCTTTCTACTGTTGTCTTTCAAAATTCAAATGCTATACACTGTTACTAAACTTCTGAAGGACAGCAAAATCATATAACTACCTTAATTAATCTATTGAATGTTTCATAACTGTGTGAAAACCTGATACTGGCTCTTCAGTAATACTGAAATGTTGCCAGGAGTCACCAGCTACAACTTAATTATATCAGACTTTGTTTTCCCCACAGATGTAATTTTTGTTTTTTTAATACTCAATTTACTAAGCCAATATAACTGACTTATCATTTTGATTTACAAGACTCTTTTTTTTTTTTTAAATTGTCTCTTAGCATTACATATATCACTTGTTCATGGATTCCTTTCAGAATTACTGTACTGTGAAAGGTAATATATTTTCACAGGAAGGTATCCAAGATGATAGAGCCATTCAGTCTAGCAAACCTTGGAAAATCCATTTAATTCTGAAATTTGTCAGGATCTTACTCATGGATGTGATTTTTGTACATGTCTTGTCTTTTTACATGAAATGCCTTTAATGTGATGTTTAATTTTCTGTAGTATTTAAAAACTTCTTAATTTTATCTTTTGCCTTCCCCATTTCTGTCATATGGCTCACGTAACTGTGTATGGTTGGCTTCACAAGGAAGTATTCTTCTCATTATTTTATACGTGGAAGAAAAAGGTGCAGCATAAAAAATTTGTCAAACACCCCAAAGGCAATGTATGGTTGAATAAATGTGTCTTCCAGATTAATGTGCTAGTGATGCAGTTACCCCATTGTGGGATCATTTCTACATTGTTTTTTGGTAATTTCACTTCTTTATTGCGTTCCCATCTTATATGGTTGAGTAAAAGGTATTTCTCTCTCTGTGCATACGGTCAGCCTAATCCCACCAGCCTCTGATAGGCTGTTGCTATTCTGTTAGCATAAAGGTTATTTACATCAGTGGATGAAAAAAGCCAGTTATACAGTTTGCTATGATCTCTTCAGAGATGTAGGATTAACTGGGCCAGCTTAATCCAGAGTGGTTCTGTTCTCTGTGATAATTGTATTTAGCTTCATGGTTCCCGGAGTGAAATATGCAAGGTACCTATATACAGTACATAGGGTAAGAAAGATGAGTGAAGTGAATGTGTAAACTAAAGCAGTAGAAAATGTTAGACTGGGACTGGGGTTGTCTGAGTTGCCTTCTCGATCTCAAATTTTAGAAATTGCTGTTTATGAGCTGATAAGGCACGTGAATATATTTTTCTGGAGTGATTCAGCTGCCATGTAAAAAAATATGTATAGCTGAAGAGAATTGTTGTATACATGTTCTATGTAATTGTACAGCAGTTAAAGTTGTACAGATGTGTAATAGAACTATTTCACTTGACATGAGTAAAGTATGAATGGAATTGCCTATGTGAGCACCAGAAAAAACAGCAGAAGGAGGGATAAAAGGAGTATTTGATGTTTGCCGAAGAGCACTCTCTATGTGATTTCATTCGAATCAAGAGAGAAACCAAACAGACTAAAGATAAAATGTCAAGAAGAACAAGACTGGAGTTAGAAGATACAGATAAGAAAAGCAGAACTGTAAATTTTGCCTAAAACTCAAGAGGGATGAAACAAAACGATGCAGAGATCGCAAATGACATCCACTCTTGAAGACTATGGAAAGCAAGTCTAAAATCAATTTCTAAATGTCAAGAAGAATCCTGGAGATAGGATGAGGATTTACTAGCTGTTGTCCTTTGTCTTCAGTATTGTCCTCAACTGATTCTGTCCAGACCACTTGGTTATACATGTCTTAGTGCTTGTATGAGTGTGAGCAAGTGAAATCTGTGACGAAAAATAGCTTTCTTAGAGATGAGTTTAGAGATTTTATGTAATAAAATCCCTTTCCTATTCCATAAAAATCTCACAAGGAGTTTTGTTACACTAGTTTCCTACCAGTGTAGTGTAATTGGAAGTTAAAGGCTTGTGTTCTGTGACTTTCCCTGCCTGACACAGTTCACCCTCTGAACCTCCCCCACCGTGTATCTAGAAGGTAGGCAGAGGCAAATGATTGAAACTCGCTGTCAGCAAAGGATCAGTGTCATCGTGCTAAATTTGATTCAGTTACTGTTCAGTATAAAATGCATTAATAGTACTGACTGCAATGAATGTTTTCGTTAGATCAGCTACTGCCATTGTCTCTTGTGTTTTAACTTGCTCTAGACTTTTGAATTTTGTATTATTATTTAGTATAATTTTCTGTCCAATGTCAGAACTTCAGCAGGCAGGGGGATTGCACAGGGATTTAAGTGTTAACTTCCTCCAAGTGCCATAATATGTCATATAAAACGTGAGCACAAACACCAGGCCTTTGGGTGTTTCTGATAGGTTGATTCAAGAGAGAGATAGAAACAAATTTCTATAAATTTCAACCATATGTAACCAAGAGATAACAACTGAGCTATTTGCTCTGGGACATAGAAACCATTGCATGCCAAGATATACTTGAATACTTATGCTTATGTGAAGAGTAGGATGAGAATCTTAAGAATTGCATTTCTGGGTTAATTCTTCCCTTATCCTGTTCTGAGCATCTGTGTCATCCTCCTGTGGATCTGAACCTAAATTTTTGAAGTAGACTATGTATACTGGTAACCTACTTTTTAAGACTGAAGGGTCATGGTAAAAAGCTAATGTTAACTAGCATTAAGTATTAATCCATAAAACTTCTTTAAAACACATTATGAAATGGTGACAGTCCTTGCTACAAGTTATCATAATACCAGAAATTTATACAGGTTCAAAATTTGACTGAACAAATTAATAGGGAGAAAAAAAAAATCCATCAAGGATTAATTAGCACTGAGGTATTACAGCACAGAAACTGAACTGCTTTTCAGTGTGAAGCATGCATGATTGTACTGAGGAAGTATTACTGCAAGTGTCTTCAACCTATATCCACATTCTTCCTTGGGCATCTGTTGGGGTGACCACTGCCCTGTCTAGGTGAATCTTGGGTCTAACCTTGTACGTCAGTTCTTATACCTTGAATGTATACTTTATCGAGAATATTCAGTTTAAATACAGTTTAGTTCCACGTGGTTGTGTGTGGTCTTGAGTTCTGTTAATTCACTGAAAGATTTTTTTTTTCCCTTATCATAAATTTATTTAGGACATCAGGTGAAAATAGGGTATCTTTGGTCCTTTCCAAGTGAGTCTATTACCAAAATTAAGTTTATACCACACTTGTGTTTTCTCATGCAGGTCGTATCTACAAGTGCTTGTTTACTGGCTCTGTGAGCTCACTACTGACACTGCCATTAGATATTCTGTCAACGTAAGTACTTAGAGACACAAATAACTTTTCCAGTGATACAAATAACTTTTCCAGTCAGATTACCATGAAATGGAATTTAGTATTCCTTGCTTGCTTTTATGCTTGTTATCTTCCATCATTTTACCTGAGCAGCTGCCCATTACCCTTTGCATAATGACAGGTATGGCCAACAGTATTAGAATAGAAATCATTTCACTTCGAAGTTTTGCTATTCAGATTCTTTGGAGATGGAAAACTGATTTACAAAATGGGCCCTGGTTAATGAAGATTTTTTTTTTTTGATGTCAGTAAAACTTATGATAGAAAACCACACCTAATTAATTTTCTGCACTTTAAATCAGATGCCATATTGTAGAATATTTATATACATTGCTAATATTAATGTCACATCATGTTTTCTTTCTTAGATTTTTACTTTTAATTTTATCCATCCTGAGTCTCTGATGTGATAAGAGATTTTGTTTGGTTTTTTGTGCTGTAATTGTATTGCCTTCTAACTGACAGATTGTAATGCTTTAATCACCATATGCTATCGAATATTGTCTGTCTTTTTAAATCAGTTTTATTTAAAGAATTGGTAAATACCAACAGAGCAGTATTTCAGGCTGGTTCTTACTTTTTTCATCCTGAAGCTGAGGAACTAAAACTCAGTTTTGAGTAGAAGTTGCACATCAAGCAGATTTTGAATTAATACACTGTGAGGTTCAGCTGAGTCATCTTGGTTGGGCTGTTTACTTGAAACATCAGGTCACATTAGGTTTAATTTTTATTAATGGAGAGGGACGCTCACTTGAGATTAATAACAATACTTTTCTTGTTGTCTTCTAGTAAGCGCACTTTTTTTGTTGTTGTTTTCTGAGAAGAATCTAAAACATATGAACCTAGAGCACCTTTTCCCATGCCTTTTGCAGCCTAGGGAGAAAAGACCTCAAATGTGTGTCAGATTTTAATGGCATGTGAAGCTGTGCTTTGACACACATTTCTTTGACAGAGTCAATCTCAGGAGCATTTTGTGCCATCTTTTGATTTTGGGCTTCTTGTCCCCATGGAGTTTATTGCATTGTGCAGGCACGAGGGTTTTTGTGGCCCAGAATGATGATACTTTGGGTGTGGCAGAATAGTACTGTGGTGGAATACTGTGGTGGAATATTTCTTATTTTAAAGAACATCTTGTAGCTGTTTAGTTTCCTACGCAAATTCATTGTGGTCAAGCAGTAGTGCAAGGCTGGAAACAAGTGGGAAGGGGGTACCTGGCATTAAGGATTAAGCCAATTTAAGTACCCCTGGCATTGTATGAAACCCTGTTTTCAGTTGGCTAAAAGAGCTTTGTTTTGATGCTGATTACAGTTATGCATGACTTGATAGATTAGGATTTGTAAAGTATAGAGATAATACCTGGAGTAAAAGACTAGCCAAAATGTAGAGCAGTCAAACCCTGCAGTGCCATTCTTGTAGTTAGGATAGCTCAGCTAAAATGTTTCACTGGACTGGATATTATGCATTTAAATAGACCTTTTACTGTAGCAAACAATTTATTTGATGACTATTTAATGTTTCCATTGCTATTCTTGAAGATTGTTTTTCCTGAACCACTGTTGGTGCTTTTCTTCATAGTGAGTCAGATCCTGTTTTGCAGGAATATTTATGTTTAAACAGTAGTAATTTCATAAACCGTAACAGAGGGAGGTAAAACCTTTTCCAAATCAGTGTTTCTCTTGGCACCTAAAAGCATTTGTACTCGGGTACCTACAGCCTTCCTAAAAGAAACCTTCTTTGAACAATTGTGTGGTTTTGTTTCTTGGTGGTTTTTTGGTTTTGTTTTAATTAAATAAAAATTCCATCTAGATGTAATTTTCTTCACCTAGACACATAAATACATTCAGCTTTTTGCACAAATACCGGTTTATTTATTGATTTGGACTAGGAGGATCTGTTTGTGGTAGTTAACAATAGCTAAGTTTAGTGTTAAGAGCAAAACATATTTGTCATTAATATTTGGGGGTTTTTTGTCTTTAACAGGGAGAACTTACTGGCTGACTGTTTGCAGGGCTGTTTTGTGGTAACGTGTACTCTGTGTGCATTTATCAGCCTTGTTTGGCTACGTGAACAGATCGTCCATGGTGGAGCACCACAGTGGCTGGAACAAAATCAGCAACAGCCACTCAATGGTGTTGGTCAACAAAATGAGGTAAAACTTAACTGCTCAGAAGTTAATGATAAATTTAGAAAATGTGTTTTTGTGAATAAATACATTATCAGAATCCAACAGTAATGTTATTTTACTGTAGGATATCGTTATTTGTATGTTAGCAGATGTTGAACATGTCCCTGTATAAACTTAGTGACGCCACTCTTGTATTTTTCTTGAAGTCCTGTTAAACAGAATTATAATGGATTTGTTAAAGTAATTTTTGTAAAGTAACTCTAACATAGTTTAAATTCTTATGTCTGTATCTCTGCATGTTTGGGTTTTTTTTAAGATAATTTTGTGCATATAAAATGAATACACCATCGTTAATGAAGATGCAGCTTGCTTTTTTCCTTCCTATAAGTATTTCAGTAGTTCAGGAGGTGACAGTTCACGTTCAGAGGTTGAAACCTCTGAAGTTGGAGCTTCTCTACACTCCCTTCACTATGCAACTTTATACACAAACACACACTCCTTTTGCACTTACAGGAGCCTCTTGGGTAGAAGAGATGATACAATCAATATGTGTGTAGGAGGAAATTTTGTTTGCTTTTGTAATAAATGTCAGGTCTTTTTTAAAGACAGATCAAGATCCTCAGCTTGATGACTGACTTGGGATGTCCTTGAGTTATCATCTTTCTAATATAATTAATAATAGTTTTCATAAGATCAAGAGTGAGCACTGATAAGATCATACCTGGACTGCTATATCCAGTTCTAGCCTCCTCGAGTACAAAAGAGACATGAAAGTACTGGACTGAGTGCAATGAAGAGCCAACAAAAATTATTATAGAACTGAAGAATCTGACATGAGGACAGGCTGAGAGAGCTGGAACAGTTCATCCTGGAGATGAGAAGGCTCAGGCTGGACATCATCAGTGTGTATAAATTCGTGACAGGAGGATGTAAAGACAGAGACAGAATTATCTTGGTAGTATTGAGTGACAGGACAGTAGGTTTGAATTAAAACAGGAAATTTCATTTAGACAAAAAACAAACCACCAAAACCAAAGCAACAACAATTAAAAGCAAACAACCAACAAAAAAAAAACAAAACAAAACCACAGATGTATTGTTTGGGTTGTTTTGTTTGGTTTTTTTTTTTCTGTGTAATCAACAGAGTAAAACAGGTTGGAACAAGTTGAGAACTGAGACCAGGTTGCTCAGAAAAGTTACGAAGTCTTCATCCCTAGAGTTGCTCAAAAGCCAACTGGAAACAGAACTGAGCAGTCTGCTGTAGCTGACCCTGCTTTGAGTAGGTGGGTTGTCTAGGTGATATCTGGAGGCTCTTTCCAACCTCAGCTACCCTGTGAAGAGGTCTGAATGTTTCCTTTCCTCTTTTAAAAGATTAAGTGGTTCCAAATTTAATGCTTATCTGAAAAAAATACGTTATTAACATTTTTTAAATAGTATTTTTTTCCTATATATAGGATAAAAATAGAGAGAGTGGTTGATCAGTTTAACTGAGTACTAAACTCTGTTTCTGCAGGCTCAGGCTGTTGTAAATGGAGGCGTTGAAAATGCTGCACTTGATCAACCTGCTAACCCAGGTGTTGAGAATGTAGTTGTAGGCGAGAACCCTGACATTCAAGAAGAACAATTAGATGAAGAGGAGGAGGATAATGAAGATGAAGAAGATGCTGTAGTAGAAGATGTGGCAGATGCAAACAATGGAGCACAAGGTAACAGGTGACTCAAAGCAGTAATATTCTAGTTCTTTTAAATATAAATGAAACCACTGAAAACAGAGCTGCCATAAATCAAGGAAACTGTAAATTCACACTTAGCTTATTTATCTTGATTTTGCAAATGTCATGTATTTCTTTTTAGTGGTGAAGCATTTTCTTGCTGAAAAGCTATCATCAATTATGAGTTGAATGTTATGCACTTAAGTAGTTTTGTTCATTTAAAACATAGCATAGTGGTTGCATCTTGTTTTGGGTGAGAACAGCTATAAAAATGGCCATTGCCTCCTCAGATGACATGAACTGGAATGCTTTGGAATGGGATCGAGCAGCAGAAGAGCTTACTTGGGAGCGAGTGAGTAAGAAATTTATTTTTTTTTTACTAATTCAGACTAGTACTTGAAAGGATTTGTACTATTGCTGTGTTAAAATCTATTTGGGATAGAGTTAGATGCTCTTGTCTAGTGTGAAAACTATACATAAGAGGCTTTGATGACCCACAAAAGTTAATGTATTATAAACAAGGTTTTTATATTACTTGTCAGCTATCAAAAAGGCATTCCTTTGATTGGAAATAGAATAGTAGCTTAAAACATGTTTTAGACTTTTCTGAAGTCTTCATTTTAGAAATTAATTGCAGCTTGCACTGAGGATGCTAGGCCAGAAGGGAGCACATAGGTGTTTTATTAGATGTAGTTTAATTTTTGTATTCATAAAAACATTAAAGAAAGGAGAGAACTGGAAATTAGTTTATTTACATATTTGCGAAAGGCAGATATGTTTTTTAAAAAATTATGGAGCATTTTAATGGAACATTGCTTCTGTTTTGTTTGTAATTAAAGCATGACGTCCATGTACAATGTAATCATAGAGTAGTGTAGAGACTTGAGAACTAGTTTTCTTTGTAGGTGGTTTAGAATTAGCCCATTTCTGAGTTCAAGGAGCAAAATCTATCTGAAGGTAGATAGAGCAGCTTCACATGATTTACCAGTATCACTGGTTGCCTGTGGCAAACAGCTGTAAAGCTGGTCACTGTATTCCTAGGCTGGGATATTGTTGTTGCCTTGATTACAGCATAGTAGAAATACACTTTTCATCACAATTGACAGGTCTCGTGTTGTATCTAGGGAAAACTCCTTATTTGGTTTTGAAAAAAAAAGCATACATAAATGTGGGGTTCTGAACTATTCTGTCTATCTCAAGATGAAATTGTTAAATTTTTGAACCCAATTTATGTGCTGGGAAATGCTGAAAATACTTTGATACCTCTCCATGAATATGTCCTGGTACAAAATAGCCTTGAACCTGGTATTTTACTGCAGTTATTGGGGAGTAGGAGTGTCTGGATTGAAATAATAAGAAATGCTTGAAGTGGGGAAAAGGAGAGCTTTTTATCTTATTTTTAATAGATGCTCTATTTTTGACTGTTCTGTGGATACTTCCTGTACAGCTGTGCAGAGTGATGGAGAACTTGTTTCCTGTCTTCCCTATCTGTAAACCAATCCTGTTCTAAACTTAAATAATATACAGACTAGCATCATTACTGTGTTACTAGTTGCTTTTACACATTGAAGGTAAAATATTAAGCTTTGGCTTTTCTCAATGCATATCTTATCTCAGTGCAACATAAACTGATACTTCACAGTTAGGAAGCAAAAAATAAATTGCTCTTTAATATTGAGATGTTTAAACATGCTTTTTAAAATAGTTTAATCACTAAAATCTTTTGTAAATGCAGAATCTTTGTCAGTCTTCAAAGTCTTGGAGAGAAATAGCTTATAAATTAATGGATTATGTTTGGTTTGCCGTATATAAATACATGTGCATGAAGATATTCCACATGTGTATCACAGCCTTTGATCAACTGAGTTTACAGTGTTGAATGAGAACTTCTGGTTTTATCTCTCTATCTTTGTCTTTAAGAATTTATGTCCAGGTTCTGTTGGTGGAGCAATAAAAAAACCTTTGACCACATTGGATATTAAAAGTTGGTGTGTAAGAGGTTTCTAGGAGGATTATTTTAGATGTGTGTTGCTTAATTCTATGTATTCATCAGAAAAAATAACTTTCTTATCTTTACAGATGCTTGGACTTGATGGATCTCTGGTTTTTTTAGTAAGTGAAATCCTACATTTCAAGTAGAAGGCTTTTTTTTAAAGTAAAGTGTATTTTTAAAAAGTTATATGAAAATAAAGACTTCAAATAGAATAATATGTTCTTTAAAGAGACTTTCTTAAGACGTCATGTTCAAACAAACTGTCTTTTTTAGTTCACAGAGTTGTATGTATGTAGCATAGAAGTGGAATTTCTTAAGACAGGTAACTTTGGATCACATACTCTACTGTAAAAAAAAAATTAGACACTTAAAAAAAGCATACACTGAAAATACATATCTTTTCTAGCCTTAAGTTTTGCTCTTTGTTATCATTAAAAGAGTATCCTCTTTCAGACTTCTTTGATTTGCCCTAATACCACCAGAATGCCACTGATGAATTTTTAGTGTAGACTAGAATTTAAAATTTAAGATCTTCAGTTATGTTTCTTGACTTTGAGGTTTTGGGTTTCTTTTTATTGTTCCTCCCTAGAATTTTTCCTTTCTTGAATATTAATTGCTATCAATATCAATTTTTTAAAATTTTTTTTTTTACATCCTCACAATAGTCAAGGTGTCTTGTAGAGCAGGTATCACATGGATCTGTTCCAAAAATTTTTGTGATTACAGTAATTTAGCAAAGCATTCCTAGAAAGGCTACTGGCTTTTTACCGCTTGTGTGTGGGTGAACTCATGTTGATTATCTCCTTGAAGAACTCTTACATATATATCTCATATCTTTTACTGGGCTTTGTTATAGTTAATCTGAAGGACTCTCTGCTGTCCATACTACCTGACTTGGAGATGTCTAGCTCTGACTTCAAAATCAGGGGAGAGGGAGCACAGATGGCAACAAAACTTTTAACTCATCACAACTACATTCATTGGGTATCATCTGCCAGATCACTTTAAAAAGAGAAGTCATTTATATATTTAAAGGGAAAAAAAAGCTCTGTGCTCTCTTACAGCAGTATAAATTTTACTTTTTTTTGTGTAAGAAATATAATTCTTAAATATGAATGTGTTTATTAGGTACTGTAGTGGATAAATGTCTCATCTGAAATAAAATGTCTTGATATTTTAATGTCTCATCTTTAAGGTAGCTTATTATGTCACTAGTAATTGACTTTAAACATTAATATCAAAAGAATTAAAATTCCAGTGTATTTGTGGCTGACCTCACATCTTAGCTAAAAGTAATACATGGTGTCATTCCTATGGTGAGCACTGTCAGTTTTCTTAACAGGTTTTTTATGACAAAGTCTACTAGTTAAAAGTTTACCATTTTCTCATTTATAAGACCAATATCTATATACATTCCATGTAATTATATTTAAGGGTGGAACTATTTATATTAATTTTAAAACAACAGCTTATTTTTACAAAATAGGAGTGCTAAAGCAAATATAAGTGCTCTTAACTAGGTAAATATCCATGAATGTAAACAGATTATTTCATGGTATGTTCTGCGTGATTTGGTCTTTGTGTTAGAATAAATTTCTTGTCTCTAACATGATACGTGAAAGATCTGGTAATAATAGGTAATTGAAATAATAAGTTTAGATACAAAAGCTAAGTCACTTATTTAAATGACTGGTATTTATGTACTGTTTCCTTGTCTTCCTCTCTCCTTCCCCTATACCCCTTGCAGGAACATGTCTTTTGGGTGGTATCTTTAAATACGTTGTTTATACTCGTGTTTGGTAAGTATTGTTTGCTCTTAGGATTTAAAAAGATCCTTAGTGTGAAGTGATAATGCAGGTTAATTTTAGGCTGTTCCCTCAGAATAAATGAACTTGTGACACCTAAAAATGGACCACAAACAAACTGGGAGTATGATAGTAAATATTTATTGCTTCTAGTTTTGTCATTTTAATTTCTTTAAGTGAATAGGTTTAAAACAGGAAATCTACCAAAAGCTTAATAATGTCAACCAAAGCACAGAAAATATTATTTCTTTGGAATACTGTTAAAGGGGGAACCTTCTGCAATTTATTTTATGAGCAACGGCAGTAGTGTCAGGAATGTCTAGGACATTTATTTTTCCTTTTTGTATTTTTTGCTAAATAAGTTACTTTTTCCATCAGGAATCCATTTTTTGGAGCTCAAAATTGGGACAGGGTTGGGGCATGCAAGAATGAAGCTGAATGTGTAGAATTGTCAAATATACTTTCATTTTGTGTCCAGAATTACTGCAGAACAACTTTCCTTATTTCACACAACTTTGGAACTTAAATTTTAGAAAATAGAAAGCTCTCATTAGTGGTATATTTTACTTCATTTTCACTTCTCCTTTCTTGTAGATGCTGAAGCAACTTTAAACATTTGCAAGACTATTTCTAGTACAAGATAGGAGTGTTTCCATGTTCTGATTCCATGTATGCTTGTACTAGAAGCATACATGCTAGGAAAATTTCTTGGATATAAACTTGTCACAGCTTAAAAAAAAGGAAAAAATAAAAAAATCCTCAATCACTTGGTGTATATTTCTCAATCATTTGAACCCTAAAATAAAAGGGTAAAATGCCAGCTCCTCTGTGTGCCTCAATTTTGCCTATTTCACCACTAAGAGAAGTTTTTGGATGGCCCAAACCAACTGTTCTTACAAGAGCTGGAAAATAGTTGAATTCTTTCTTTCTGATAATTAGTCTATTTTAATCTGTAGTTCTTGAAAGTTACTTAGGTTTTTTACCTGCTATAAAACTTAAGCTTTTTTTAATAGGTAAATAATAACTAAAGCATTTCTAAATCCTTCATTTAAATTAAATAAGTAATAAGAATAATGAGGTTGTGACATAGATGTGTTTTCAATAACTCTTAGCATGCCTTCACAAGTGGGAAACTAACAAGTAGAGAAGAGAAGGGGAATGACTTTTGCCCAAAGGAACAGGAGATCTCACCCCTATTTTTAGTATCTTTCCCATTAAGTAATACTGCCTGATTTACAACTGCCAGATCTTCAGTTATTTGTAATTACAGGACTGGTGAGTTCAAATGTCAGAGGAGGTACTTTCTAGAGATGAAAGAGAAGGAAAGCAGTTGGAACCTTAACTACTGGTCCAGAATTAAGTTACTTAAACTTAATTAATATTTTCTGTAGCTCACTTTAGTGCTCACAGAGGAGTTTGTAGTCCTTCATGCTTTTTAGTAAAAGAAATCTATTAGAAATTCTTATTTAAAAACCATGCTAAACTGTGCACTACGATCTCACAGAACTCTGTTATAAAGATACGACTTCAGTCATGAGTCTGTTTACAGGAGTAGAGTGTGGGGTTTTGCATTGTTTTGTTGTTTCTTTGTAGGTTTGTGGTTTTTCCCCATCTTGCTTTTCTTTCTCCTGTTGTTATTGGCCAGGAAGGGCTCAAGTCTTCCCTTGATCTTTTGCATTCTTGCTATTCCCAGTAACTACTGATTTCTCTGAAAGGGACGCAAAACTTTCTGATTATTGATTAGAGTAATACAAGTCCTGCTACATCTTTTCCTAGTTTATTGGTTTTCAGTTACTGGGCTGGTTTTTTTTACATATTGGTCATATGGTAAATAAAGGAGAGAAAAATCAGGTTTTTCATTTGGAAGTACATTTACAGTAGTCTCCAGAGTGCATTACCATAACATAGTGAAGGCAATATAGGTGAAAAGAAAAAGTTAAAGTTACTGCAGCCCCTTTTACTCTTCCTGACTGCTCCTCCTCCTGTAGGAAAGTGATGCTGAATTCTGTAGTCTCTTGCAGCTTGGTTATACAGAGTGGACTAAAACAATTACTTGATCCTGTTGCAAACACACGTGTCCAAATATGGGAAAAGTGCTGTGTTTTTTTCAATTCATTGTTCCTAAGACCTCAGAATTGGCAAGAGTAAGTTCTGAGGAATGATGACATTTCTTAGTACATTAATTCAAAGACTTCAGTTACTTTTAATCCCTTCACTGGAGCATTGTATTTCCTTTTCCTTTGCAAATTTTTGCATGGCTTGCATTTTTAACAGTATTCTTAAGAATTAAAGCACTAGAACTGAAGCCCTGCTAAAGGAAGTCCTCTGACCAAGGTGTGAATGACTTAGGTCTTTTAGTGGATAAGAAAGTGAATATACGGAACGGTTCCTTTGGCAGTCTGTTGGACCAATACCACCCTAGTGTGTAAGACTGAGAAACTGCATTTGTTTACACACAGAAAAAAAAGGGAAAGACTGTTCTCTTACTCTGTGTAGTTGTATATTGCTTGTGGTCATTCAGTGTGTATTCTGATTTGATTTTCAGTGTTTGTAAAATTACAGATATAAAACACAAATATTTGCACAGAAATTAAGAAATTAATTAAGAATAATTACCATGTTACAACACACATCCTGCAAATAAGCCCCCATCTAGCAGTTTTCATGGCCTTTTTCCCCTTTCTTTCTGCTTATGTTATGCAGCATTTTGTCCGTACCACATTGGTCACTTCTCCATTGTTGGCCTGGGCTTTGAGGAATATGTAAGTACTGGTTTTAATTTCAAAATTAAAAAATTGCCACTGTTTGTTTAACCACACTATTTTTGCTGCAATCCTTCTGGTTTTACTTATTTCAAACATAATTTGGAGTGTCTAATTTTTCTTCCTCAAGCCTTTTTTAATCTATGATTAAAAATGTTCTCTCACAGTTTTCCACTTTCTCCATTACTTATATTTCAAGTGAGATTTCCTAATTTAACAAAAAAAGAAAGCATGTTTTTGTTTTCTTTTTAACAGCCTCTTGTTCCTTATATACGGTTTTAATTTGTGTACTGAGTCATTTTCTTAGTTGATGATAATAGGTGGTGAAAGCTAGGAGGTAGCGAGGCAGTGTAAGATAGCACTTTGTCTTTCATATGTAGAGGTCATTTCTGTTTGAAGAAAGCAGTTAAAGTTTGCCAGTAACTGTAAAGATTTTCTACTGTTGATGGGGATTATTAAAATAAGTAAAAAATAAAGAAACTTGTCATTCTTGAAGAGCTAAGATTTGGATTTTATTGTAATGACATAAAAAGGAGGTGCAATCTTTAAAGAGACTGATAAACTTTCCCTTTTATTCCTTCCTCTCCAGGTTCAAGCATCTCACTTTGAAGGCCTGATTACAACTATAGTCGGATATGTTCTGCTAGCAGTGACTCTAATTGTTTGTCATGTATCCTTTTGTCAGTAGTTATCTGGTTCAGAATCTACATGTAAATTGTTTTTCTGGGTATATTTTGAGGAGGCACAGGTATGATGGAGATGCAGTTAATTTACCATTTTGCTCCACTCTTTTAAAAAGAAGTTAGAAGAAAAGCTCACTTCTGTTCTCTTGGACATTTAGAAGTTGTCAGTGCAACTGCATTCAGAACACTTACACATGTTTGACACCATAAAATCATAGGCTTTTATGTTTGCTTGAAAGCCTCCAACTAAATTTTGAAGAACTGAGATGTGTAGAACCATTTTTTCCTTACTGTCCTGTTTTTCCTCACTGTATTGCTGTGGGTAATGTAGTTGAAGCAGAAAGAGAAAGGGGATTATGAAAATAGATAGGGTACAATGAGAAATCTGCTCACAACTTTTTGATCTCGACAGATCTTTAGAGTGTGGATTGTTTTAGTTTCTCTTTTATGTCTCTGAACCACTGAGAGTTTTCAGCACAGATTTCTTTTGGATGATAATCCTCCTTATTACAGAGAAATTTGGTGTCCTGAAAGACAGAAGCATTTAGTCACAAGTAGAAAAAAAAAAAAAATCTGCATTCTAGCTGCTTGTTTTTAAAGGGACTATTCCAGCTTCAATTTGAAAGAAATGTTTGTAAGCAGTTTCCTGCTCAAGAGTACACAATGCTAGCATCAACTTTAGACTGCACTGTACCCGTGTGCAGTGCATACGTGGTAAAACAGTTGATTGACGTGTCTCTGTTTTGACTCCTAAAAAAAAAAAGAAAACCAGAACAACCCCCCAAACTGTAATATGCATCCTGTTTTTCTCAGAAAAGGTGAGAGATTGTTTCAGACTGCATAAAAAGGAAAGCTGTCATTTAAGGTAGGCCTTAAGTTTTGAAACTTGCTTGCTCACAGCAGATGTTTTCAAAAGCAGCTCTATTTCTTGAGAACAATTTTTTTGATGCTTAATGTAATGGTAGTATTATTTATTTCTTTATTCATTTATTTTAGATGCATGTTTAGGGGGGTTATACAGCACATCAGATTGTGACTTCCAGAGTCACAGCAGATTTTGAAAACAGAACCCTGATAAAATACTGCCTGTTTCACTTGTCTTTTATAAAATTTCTTGTTGCTAAAAGCCACGTAATACAGTGTTTCACATTAATCAAATTATGTTTTAAAGTAGTATTTTCTTGACAAAACTATTCAGGGTTTGGCTGCACTTGTTAAGTTCCAGCGGTCACGTCGTTTATTAGGAGTGTGTTATATTGTTGTCAAGGTAATCCCATTTGTGTGTGTTCAGCAAACAACCTGCTTAATTTAAGTTTACATTATAATTTTCTTAGCAATTTCTGTTGAACTAGTGAGATGTTCTTTTCTCTTTTTGCCTAAAGGTTTCCTTGTTAGTAGTGGTTGAAATTGGTGTGTTTCCTCTCATCTGTGGCTGGTGGCTGGACATATGCTCTTTGGTAAGACTGGAAATATATGGGATAAAATGCTTTTTAACAGTATTTATATTTAAAGGAACAAAAGTTCTAATCAGAAGAGTGTTGCTGATACCAGTCTGACAGCACTCTTCTGTTTTTATAAAGGTAGTGTTTCCAGAGGGAAAGGGTTTTTTAGGTACTGCTTAATGCTAATTTTGTTTTGCATTATGTTACTAAATGAAAATTAACATGCTATTATTAAAGTAATAAGATCCTAATCCTTTTTACTGCATTTACAAGACCACTATGATAATGAGCTTACTTACAGGCAAACTTGTGTACTGAATAAACTTCTTGTGTAGCCATCTTACATGAATTGGTAATGACTTTGTATTTTCATAATCGTCCAATCTTTCCATTTTGAACAAGATACATGCTATGCTGTCTTTGCTTGTAATTGAGGAGAGTTTTTTCTGTCCTAAAAAAAATGATTAATTTCAGACAGAAAATTAATTTCCTTTATTCTTAGTAGAAATAGAATTTTACTTAAGGGGGTAAGTATTTGTTTCCATGGAAGTCCAACTTTGTTTGAACTGAATTATAACTTATGTAGCTTATGTTAGTGTTTGACTTGACTTTTTTCTTCTTTCTGTCAGAAGAAATTGATCAGAAATTGATCTTTAGTTGCTGTTCTTATTGTAAATGATTCCCTTTTTTTTAATAAATGCTATAAATATTTGTGTTAGCACAGAGCAGACACTTAAATGCCTGGTAGTATAGATGAACCAGGGTGAACAAAATGAGTAACTGTGGAGGTTTGCCAAACTTCGTATTTGTTTACTACTTCTAGGAGATGTTTGATGCCACTTTGAAAGATAGAGAATTGAGCTTTCAGTCTGCGCCAGGTACCACAATGTTTCTGCACTGGTTAGTTGGAATGGTGTACGTCTTTTATTTTGCATCCTTCATTCTTTTACTGAGAGAGGTAAGTCTTAAGTAAAAAGGACCACACCGGTACTTACTGCAGTCAAAAATGATGACTGAGAGTATACTTGCAGATTTTGAGTTTGCAGTCTTTAAATATGGGTGTTGCCTTCAAATGAAATCTAAATATATTTTAGTTAAGATTGATTAGTATTTGAAAATTAAGCTTTTAATTGGTTATTGCTTTTCTATTTATCTTTGGTAATGTTTCCTTTGTTCTGCTTCTTTATCATTTTGTTGAAGCTCGTTCACAAATTCTGCTGTTATGTTTAAAACTTATTTAGTGTTATCCAAAATGAAAACCAATAGAATTTAATTTTCTTGTCACGTATTGTTTTCTCTTTCCCTCTTCAGGTATTGAGACCTGGTGTCTTATGGTTTCTCAGGAATTTGAATGATCCAGACTTCAATCCTGTGCAGGAAATGATTCACTTGCCCATTTATAGACATCTCAGGAGGTTTATCTTATCAGTGGTAAGGATTTTTTTCCAAAAATTCTTCATTTGGAAAGAATATTTCATACCCTAGCTATCATATATGCTACCACATATTTAAGGAAAAATGTTTTCTCCATTTCTGCCAACAGAATCTGTCTTGAGGTTCTCAAAACTCGACTGGATACAGTTCTGAATGACCTGATGTAACGAGGTCTGCTCAGAGCAGGTTGATTTAGTTTACTTTTAGAGGTCCCTGCCTAAAACAAATTTTTCTGCATATCTTCTCTATATACAGGAGAAGGAATGGTTGTTCACCAAATGTTTGTGTATTCAGACAAATGTTTATTGTTATGGATATTGCAGGTCACATAACTCTTTCATAGTTACTGCAGTAAGCGTTGTGCATCCAATTTGGCTGAAGTAGTGTATGAGGGGTAAAGTAACTTGTTGGTATGACCTATCTAAAACTTATCTGATTCTAGCCTGTGGTGTCTGTTTCCAGATTATTGCTGTAAGGTATTGAAAACAATGAAGGTTTTTCCTTTTGTGTGCTTGTCTGAAACTTGCCTAGCATGCAGTAAGGGAAGAATCTCAGGTTGCCTTTGGCATAAATGTTAATGTCAACTGTGAAAACAGATACACCAGATACATTATTATTTGACATACTGTATTATTTGACATACTGTATTAATACACCTGAAGTGCTTTGAGCAGTGAAAGATCATAGAGAGATCTTTGCTCTATTAGAGAGCCCTTCGGTACCTGAGAGGAGCTGACCTGTCCATCTTTCAGAGGTTTTTCCCTTTTTTTTATTTTCATAATGTTTTAGCTGCCTGAATATTTGTGTCATAGCAAGTGGCTCAATTATAAGCTGAGATTTTGCTTGTTACTAAAGGTCTTAGGGATATGTTTTCAGGCTGTGTTGGAACTGGTGGTTTTTTGAACATCAACTATTGATTTGCTTAGCTAATTAATTCAGATTTTTTACCAGCATCATGTTATAAGACCCAGAATAGTGATCATTTACAGTTTACTATTTCAAAAAACAAGTGACACTCTTCAAGTTGTGTTTCTTTGAGAAATTTCTCATGTAGAACATAAACTATCAAGTTTGAAGAAGAATTAGATTTGATTTCTCTCTTTTATATATTTAAACACTTTTTTCTTTTTTTCTTCTTTTTTTTTTTTCTCTTCTAGTGGTACATTTGTATGAAATGTAAGAATAAGTTTAAAATGTAATTGATTTTTTGATCTGATTCCTTAAGGAAACAGGATTTATAGAAGAGCATGGTCTTTCGGACACCTGATCTCCCCTACTAAATTTTGATCTTTCAGACAATTTAAAATGTGTGGAAATAGAAACTGAGAAATCCTATGAGAGTTCTACAAGTGTTTGAAAACTCATCGACTAAGAAAAGAGATGAATCCAAAATTAGTAATCCTAGTGCTACAAAAGGCAGAGGAAGGTGGAACTGTCTGACATTATGTTGTCAGCTGGCCAGTCAGTGCTTATTCATCTGCAGTCGTATTTGGCACGGGCATCATAGGTTTGCCTGGGAGGGAGTTAAATTTCCTCGCAGTAGCCCATGTCCTCCTATGTTTTGGGTTAGTGGATGAAACAATGTTGCTAAGAGAGAAGCATTTTGGCTGCGGCTGAACAGCCCTTGCAAGGTATCAAGGCTTTTCATTGTTCCTGCTCTGAACTCCTCCCTCACCTCTCCAGCAAATAAGCTAGGACTTGGAAGGGCTGGGACAACTGACCAAAAGGGCATTCCATACCATATGACATCGTACTCAGCAGTACAAGTGTGGGAAAGGAGTAGGCAGGGAGGGGGATGTTCATGATCAGGGTGATTGTCCTCCTTAGCAACTGTTACTATGTGCTGAGGCCCTGCTTTACAGGAAGGTGCTGATCATCTGCCTGCTAATAGGAAGTAGTGATTGAATTCCACATTTTCTTTTGCTTGCATAGCTTTTACTTTCTTTATTAAACTGTCAGTATCTCAATGCATGAGTCTTGCCTTCCTTCTATTTTCTCCCCATTCAGCCAGAGAGGGGACTGAGTGAGCAGCTAGGTAAGTGTTTGGCTGTAAGCCATGGCTAACCCACCACACACAGGAAACATGTCAGAGAGATGGGTGGGAAACCAGATTTGTCTGTTTCTGCATTCGGACTAACTTTGTTTAACTTCCTTATTTCAGATTGTCTTTGGATCAATTGTACTGCTCATGCTCTGGCTTCCTATACGCATTATTAAGTATCTCCTGCCTAACTTTCTTCCATATAATGTTATGCTCTACAGGTAAGTAATTAATTTAAAAACTGTCTTTACAGTCTCACTAGAAGAATGTGTATTTGTGCTCTTTGAGCATTAATGTGTCATTGTTTGGTATGCTTTGTTTCTTTTCAATTAATCTAAACTTCACTGTTCTAATAAGGTAAAAAGATAAAGGATATAGATACATCATTCAATTTGTCAGATAAAAAAGCCACTAAGAAAAATAAAAGGCATTTGTATTACTTTTGTAACTATAACTATTTGTTTTTCCCCTTCAGCTTCAAAACACTTTCCGCCTCAAGTTTTTGATAGTGAAGTTGCCAATATGTTTGTTTTTCACACCCATTCCTGATTATTATTACTTCAGAAATGAAAGAATATCTGTAACTGCCTTTTTTTGGTTGTAGCATTATGTATCTCTTTCTAAATAATAATTGAAACAACAACGATAGAAGCAAGAGCATATATATGATACAATTTTTCTCAACATTTTTTCTTACATTTCTTGTATGTGCATAAACACTAATGAACTTCTGTTGAGAGTAGTATATAAGGAAAGGTGTCTGCAAAAACTCAAGAATTGTTCCTGTTGACATCCACTATATATTTATTTCTTTTTTTATTGTGGTGGTGTTAATATGATTCACTGTAAAAGTTTAGTATTCAGAATTTTCATTATGTTTGACTTCCTGCTCTTCCTGTTGTTTCTAGTGATGCTCCAGTAAGTGAACTTTCCCTAGAGCTCCTTTTGCTGCAGGTGGTGCTTCCAGCTTTGCTAGAACAAGGACATACAAGACAGTGGTTGAAAGGTCTTGTACGAGCATGGACAGTTACTGCTGGATACTTGCTGTAAGTACAGAAAGCCAAAGTCGGCTACAAGGATTGTGTCCAGATTAGCCTTTTAACATGAAAGCAGCATGATTTCAAGAGAATTCTTGTAACAAGTAGCTTTAGTAGCTATTTTAGAGATAAATATGTGATGAGAAACTTCTATAGTGATTTCCTATGGGAGTACCTTCTCTAAGCGTTAGTTGTACCTACTTCTTGACTAGGCTTTGACAAGTAATTTTTCCGGTACATTATTACCACATTTGCTTAGTAAAGACAATAAATCTATAAAGGTATAACTAATAGCTTGTTAACTTCCTATAATATAGAGAAATGAGAGTTAAGTGTCGGCAAAGTATTTCCAGAAGTCATCTAAGTAAAATTAATGTGAACACCTTTCATTTCTTATTATAAGAAGGGGGGAATAAAGGAAAAAATAAAAAGAACAATTACTTAGAACATTAAGCTGAAGAAGTGAATACCTTTTTAAATTGTGGATTTTACAGCTAAAATTATATCTTTGTCAGCTAAAGTAAATGATTGTACAAAGTGAAGTTCTTTAATTAAGACTGCCAGGCAGAGTTCCAGCACTTGAAATTATATTTTAGTTGATATGACCTTTGTCAAATGAGTCAAAAAAAAAAAAAGTGCTTTTTGTTTCTATAAAGTTTTAAATTTAACTTCAAAGTATACTGGTATTCTCCCACCACATTTTGCTCATTGTGAGTTGTACCAATGCAGCACCATCAGGATGAAGATGTATTCTTTGCTAAGTTTTATGCCTGAGACTCTGAGATAATGAAAGACTTTTTTCTTTCACTGCAATCCAAAGCATTTATTTTAGCTTCTCCTAAGGACTCTCTCCACTCTGGTTCTCTTCATTTGCATTTTGGAAAGTTTGGGGATTTTTAATGAATTTGTGCATGGCTTGATAGTTTTTAAGTATGACACCGTAAGAGAATTTCAGAGATGATAGACATGGCTTTGCTTTGTCCACTGTTGCAGCTGTTAAGAACAAATGTGATATATTTCTTCACCGTTTTCAGTCAAGCAAAGATGAAAGTCTTTTCCTCTGCTTTTCTTAAAAAGCAGACTGTGGTGAAAATATTTTCATTGCCTGCCAACACCGTATCTGCATACATCTTACGGCTAATAAATATTCTGCTAAAGCTGAGGAAGAATAACTTATAAATGTTACTATTGGGTTTGGATTTTTTTAAAATCACTCAAATATCCGTTTGCTAATGATGCATGCAGGAAATACCAATGGAATACTTTTTAAACTAGATAGGCCATTTCTAGGATTGATGTTCTTAGTTGTGAACAGATTTTGAACAATTTAGAATCTTCTTGAAAGACACTGCACTTTTGAAAACGTGTCTGTAGAGTACTGTATTACAGTACGCTCCATGTACAGTTCAGGTTTGAAGACAATCCTTTCCGACAGAGCTTAGTAGAAGTAAAGTAAAAGCTGTCAATTGAGCTGCCTGCATAGGCAAACTGAAACACCAATGCAATTTTCCTTTTATATGCATGTCATAGTTAGAGGGGCCGGGACCAGTTTATCATTATGTGGTTAGAAGCAAAACTGTGTATTCTATACTCTCTATGTCATTGCTCACGGGCTGTTAACAAGTCATCAGTAGCAGT
>JANHFX010029412.1:0-20097 GCA_027560015.1 Chloroceryle amazona | reverse complement strand
TTCTTTGTACCGTTGCATTTCTCTTGTTTTGTATTTCTGACTTGAGTCCCTCGCTGTTTTGCTTTTCAAACCATTGCAATGCACAAGAACTTTAATACCTGATGCTCTTTTTAAAGCAGAGGTATTTCTTTGTGGCTGTATTCCCACTGTTCTAACCTGCATCCACACTAGCATTTTTCTTGTAAATTCTGTGTTTACTATGACATTGAGTACGTTACCAGAAAATGGTTTACTTTATCAAGATTCTGCCAGTATATACTGTAAGTATAAGTAGACTCCTGTATAAGTTTTGTACCACTTGTACTCATTTGGAGTAGGCCTATCTTTTTGTAAGAGTCTCATTCATATCAAACGGAACAAAACTGAAATTTGATTGTTACAGGGATCTCCATTCTTATCTGCTTGGTGACCAGGAAGAGAATGAAAACAATGCAAACCAGCAGCCTAATAACCAGCATGCTCGCAATAATAACGCCATTCCAGTTGTGGGAGAAGGTCTTCACGCAGCCCATCAAGCCATACTGCAACAAGGAGGACCTGTGGGTTTCCAGCCTTATCGTAGGCCTTTAAAATTCCCGCTCAGGGTAGGTGTATTTAATGCCTTATGAGGAAAGGGAAAGGCATTTGGAAATTTGGTATAGTTATTTTTGTAAGAGAGATTTGGCCCACATGTTATCAGAAGTAAGGTGGTGGGTCCTGTTTTGGGTAAAGTTCGCATCTTTCAAAAAAGTAGACATACAGCTTTTTTCAGCCTGTAACTTAAGGCCTTCAATTACCATTTTATGTAAGGGATTTATACATGTTGTATATTATGTATTAGTTCACATCTTATTTTCCTAGTGGTTAGTAATGGAGAGAAATGTAATGGCCTCCCAGCAAACAGGTAGTTCAGGAGTGTCTCTAACAAGGCATGGCTTTCAAGAGGGAATACTTTGGCCTTTTACCTGAAGTGTATTTTAAACTTTTTTTTTTTGTTTTATTAAGAAATCAAATGGAGCATTTCTGCTGCATCTGTATGAAACATAGAAAGGTGATATTTCTTAAAATGCTGAATCTAACATAATTCTCATAACAAAGTTCAAAACTAAGCGCTTCTTTTCATAGAAATTTCAAACTACTAGAAATGAAAGCAAATTTGAAAGTATTTTAGGACTTCACCACAATTGAGCTTCTGAGTGTTCAAGGTCAGGACTTTTGAGGGGGCAGGAAAGCAGAGTTAATTCTCTCCACTACTGTTTTTGCCCTTTAAATGCATGAGTTACAACACTGTTGCAGAGGAAACAGTAGGAGGAAGTAGCTCAGGGTTGAAAAGGCTGGGGAAACAGAATGGATTTGCCCCTATCGTAGCATCTGCTGTTACTTCAGTTTGGTCATAACAGGAAGTCACAGCATGCTGTGACTGAAACCAGTTTAATCTAGCATCATTATGCCCTTACTGCTAAAAAAGACTGGTGCCGGTCTTCTTTCCATGGCAGTTGCTCCTTTCTTCCCTTCTTAGCATGAATGCCTGTGTTAGAACATGCAAGCGATGAGCTGGAGCAGGAAACTGCTCCAGCTGAAAGCTAAGGTAATAAGCAGAAGGCATTAATTAAACATATTTAAAAGTTCAGGTAAGACTTTGTAGTGTTATTTTTAAAGACAATATTGTATTTGTCCTATTTTCACTTAGACTGAGCCAAGCTTTTATGAAGTTGCTGGGATGACAGGTTAATTGAAATTAGTTCTGTGTTTGGTTGCTAAGGAGGTAATTACATGTGATTCTTAATGTATAGTAATTGCAATGTTGACATGATACTTTCAGGGAAGGGGTGTGTTAACCTGGGGCCTCATTTAGATCCTTTCCAGTGTTACCTCTGAATGAGCTATTTTTGTGGGTGACTCTGCATAAGGACATGTGCTGAAAATAGTCTCCCCCTGTCAAGCCTTTATATAGTGTAAGCTTTCAGTAATTTGGGGTGCTGACCTTTGAACTGGTGATGATAATTAAGTAGCTTCATATTCATCTGTCAAGGACTGTTTTCTGGTGTGTCCTACCTCTGTCTAGACACTTTAAGCAGTGAGCACTGATCCTGATGTTAGTTATAAATAAGCATGTAAAATTGTCTTTTTTAAATTTAAGTACAGACTGTTAATCTCAAACAAAATATGGTACGTTAAGTCTAAAATCCCTTTTGACTTATCCTACTATAGTTTTGGATTTCACTTACCCAAGTTCACTCATTTGGGTTTTTTACCCCCTCTGGTTTTATTTCCAACTTCTGAAAATATCTTCTGGGAGCCATTTTTATTTTGCTGCTTACTGTGACAATTTTGGGGACACTTTTTTTTTTCTTTCATAAAGTCTTATGATTACTGTTTGTGAGTTTGTGCTAGACCTTCACTTCAGTATATCTAAATGCATCTTCTGTGAGCATTTTTCCCTTTGACTCCTACTTTCAATATTACTTTAATGAATGTTCTCATTTTAACTAGTTCACTGTTTAAAAATAGTATTATTGTGGTGGATTTTGGAGAGAGGAGGGCTGTCCTTGCAAGATTGAGTGAATATATTCCAGTCACTGTCCATACTTCTGTGATAATGAGTGACTATGCCTGTGAATTGTTTAGGTCCAAGTCAAGAGTTTCTCTTCCTCTTCTACATTCTCTAGCCCACTTATCCAAAAAGCAGTGCGTGTGGCATTCAAAAGCTTCGTATCAGTTTTAGCCCTTCACGTGGTGTTTATTCCCACATGAGCTGACTTTCCCCAGCATTCCCTAAGTAACTATTTAGACAGTATTGGTCCCAAGCAAGTCACACCATGTGTTCTGCACCATTGAGAAGTTTCTTTTTTCCCGCAGTCCAGTTGTCAGTTTCTCTGGTTTTCTTCTTTCTGTCATTTGGGATCTCTAGCCCAGATGAGTATTCAGTGTGAAAAAGGGTATGTGGTTGTTATGTTGCAAGTAATTGGATATTGTGGAATCATCCCTAGGTTAAGATCCTAACCTAGAGGTGAGACTGATTTAACTTGTCCCCAGAAGTCTCATCAAGGAAAATGTGTTACAGATTTAACTTTCTTTCAGTAGCCTATTAGGCTAAAATGTTAGTTTTCCCATAGTAAGCTTTCTGCTTGTGTGGCTTTGATCAGTGAAGCAGAATTTCATAGCATGTAAGTTTTGAGACATTCAAATAAGTATCATCAGGTACACCAGGTTTCTCTTATAAGGTGTAAACCTGACTAAGGAGCCACCAGCTTTGCTGCCAGCTGCTGCTCACATAAACCTGAGGGCATCTGGAAGAACTTTCTCAGCAAGGTTTCATTATTATAAAATCACTGTCTTGCTTATTTGATGTACAGAGCTAGAAACCTTTCAGGGTTAATTGCACATCATTGTGCTGCTCAGTGCAGAAATAAAGTGGGTTTTTTTGTGTAAAAAGACAAAGAACTAAAGTCTTAAGTCATAATGGATTTAAATACATTATGTATTTAAATGTTAAATTTTACTGTTGTGACAACTGATGCAAACAAATACACAACACTGTAGGTGTGCTATATGTACTGTAGATAGGTTTCTTACTGCTGATATGTCTATACAGTGAAACATCAGTTGGTATTTGAACGTACTAGTTTAGCTGCCTGTGTTGTCTGGGGTTTTTTTGCTTTGGTTAAGTAAACTTTCTTATAAACTGTTTCTGTTTTTCCTCTTTCAGATATTTCTTTTGATTGTTTTCATGTGCATAACATTACTGATTGCTAGTCTTATCTGCCTTACCTTACCAGGTAAGTCTATTATTATAAAATCATAATTAGAAACAACTTGGCATGTAGCTATTCTCAACAATGTCAGATGGCTCGGAACCACCATTTAAAGTTAAAAGGAGAAATGTGGAAAATTGTCTCATTTTTAATGGTACACTGTCAAATTGTAATAATCTAAAATCTAAATGGTAGAGATAATAATTGTATTTAAATGACAGAGATAGTAATTTCCTTTGTTTGTTGTAGAATAATTTTCTTTTAAAAGCAGGGCTCCAGGTGCTGAGACAATCTCTGTAGTAGTTTTGAGAGAAAAAGGGAATTGAAACTCTTGCACCAGCTTAACTGTTTAGAGAGGGAAATATATAGCTTGTTACCCTTGTTAACCAGGTCTTATACAGTATTTAGTTAAACATTCTGAAGGTGTTACCATGGCAGATCACTAGAAGAAGTAAACTCATTTGTATCTTATAATCTAGCTACTGTAGTACCATGTCATTTTTAACTACTTGTATTAATGATCCTGAAGTCCATAATGAGTTATGGTCAGAGTTAGGAATTACGGGATGATTTTAATAGTAGTACATAAAACAAATAATAGTGTATAGAAACTATTAAAAAAAAATGAAATATAGCAAATGAATTTCCTGGTTTTGTCTGAGAGCTTCAGAAGTTCCATCAATAAGTCTTAAAAAAATTATATGAAGCAGTGAAATAACCCAAATTCTGCTCATAAGATTTAAATTCAGAGTTTATGCGCTGATCTGTTACTGCCTTTGAAGTTCTGAAAGCTAATGTTTAGGCTCTGAAGAGTGCAGTATTCAGTGCTTTGGTTTGCTGTAATTCAAATTTTCCTTCAATGAAATTTTAAGGGAAAAAAACAGTTCTACGTATGTATTTGGCAGCATCTATGTAACTATTTACATAGTGCTTCCCACATTTGTGCCTTCTGGATATAGTACAAGAGTACCGGTTTATGCTGGCTAGTACTGGTATTTAACAATAAATATGACGAGTGTTTTCTTAATAGGCATCCTTCCTTAATACATCAAAAAGCATTACTCTATTTAACAGTGTTTGTGTTTTCAGTATTTGCTGGCCGATGGTTAATGTCTTTTTGGACGGGGGCTGCCAAAATCCATGAACTGTACACAGCTGCTTGTGGTCTTTATGTCTGCTGGCTGACTATCCGAGCAGTGACAGTCCTGGTCGCCTGGATGCCACAGGGTCGTAGAGTGATTTTTCAGAAGGTCAAAGAGTGGTCTCTCATGGTGAGTCTGAATAAAAATCTTTACTCCATTATGGAATAAGTAGCTAACAAAACATGTTGTTTCATTTTTGCTTGCAGGTTTTACTCTGTAATGTATGCTACATTTTCCTATTCAAGCCAGTTTGAATCGTTTGCAACATACATTCACATCACATAGGCTAACTCTAGTTTCAGAAGCCATATAGGACCTTATTAAGCAATTAGTGTAAATAAGTTTGCATGTATATGTGTATGTTTTTCTCTGTTCCTTTAAAAGTTCCTTTAAAATCTAATTTTTGGATGATGCATGTCGATTAAGAGAATTATAGAATAAAGACTCTAGCATGGTATTCGGAGTCTTTCATTTTCATAAATAGTTAAGATTTCATGGGAGAAAAGTTGGCAGTTTTGGGTAGATTCTTCTCTAATTTTCCAACACAGATGAATACTCAATGTAATGAAGTGCCATTGGATAGCATTCCTACTGGTCAGAGTAGGTGATTTCATGATTTAAAGCTCTATGGACACCAGTAGGAGGCACAGTCATGCCTTTTTCTGGAGGGGTCATGAAACAGTATTCAGTTTTGAAAACTGGCATTACAAAATTATGTAGTAACAATTATTTCTAGGGCTGTATGTGTATGAATTAAAGGTCTGTGTAGGGTTGTTTTTTTCCTTCAGTTTTATCTGTTTGTGTAGTTTAAGTCGCATTTTGAAGTTTAAACAAAAACATCCTCTGATAAACATATTGTCTTGGGTTTGTTTGGGGATTTTTTTAGATAATGAAGACATTAATAGTGGCTATACTGCTAGCTGGTGTGGTTCCACTTTTGCTTGGTCTTCTGTTTGAACTGGTCATCGTTGCACCTTTGAGAGTTCCTTTGGATCAGACACCTCTCTTCTATCCTTGGCAGGTCAGTTGCTCCCATTCTGCTTCTGCTCTTCGTACATTACTTAGAAGGAATAGGGGAGTTCTTGTTTCATGTCGATTCAGTGCTTTGAAGCATTTTCCATAAGTAAATTTCTCTGTGACAGATTAAAGACAGCCAGTCTGCATTTTTAAACCAAAAGCATATGCTTAGGAATTTTAGGTATGAAAAGATGAACTTTGTGAGATGATGGAAGAGGATCTGTGCATTTCAGTTATCAGACAGATGCTCTTTTAAGTAGCATAATTGTCAAGTTACATACAGAATTTGCATGGCTGGATGTACGTATTTGCAGACACGCATCCACTGTCTGGCCTTTCCTGAAAGCTTTCTGCTACAGCTATGCAGCAAGAGGTTCAGCTGAATCTTTTTTCCATAGAAAGTTTTAATTCAGTGATGATATGTGCTATGAATAGTATTTTTATGTGGTTTAGGATCATTGCCATTTTAGGCTGAGATGTCAAATCATTAATACAAAATTTTGAGGTGGTAGTGTTTCATTTTTCTTCAGTCAGTTCTCACGGGTTAAGTGCAAGAGGTTTTTTTTTCCTTGCATGTTTGTTTTTTGTTTTGGTTTCCAGTTTTAGAAAGAACTGTAATATATAATTGTAATATACAAATATCTGTGATCTAGAAAGGGTTGACTCATGATGTATAGTGTAGTTAAACTGTGTCCTTTTAATTCCACATCATATAATTGCAGTATATGCTAAAGCAAAAAAATTTCCTTTTAATAGTATGACATTCTTTTGTGAAGAGCATTGCTTTTCTTTGTTTAGCAAACAGAGACAGGGTTTTGTGAGCAATTAAAATTTAAAATATGGAATAAAGACAACTTGTTTCCTGACTTGTGTGAGGAAGTTTCTTGTTTCTCTCTTTTTTTTTTTTAAAGAAATCAAAATAACTTCTTTCTAGATAAATGTTACTAGTGTTGATTAGTTTGTACCAAAATGTTAGTCTCTTGCTTTAAGTGTAATGCTTTTATTTTGTATTTGCCTTCAGTTTAATAGTAGTAGCTGATTTTCCTGGTTCCAGGTAGTTGAGTATTTAATAAATGTCAGTTAAGCTTTAGAACATCCTCTTTTTCTTAGGAGTTTGCAGGAGATGTCACCAATTTAAATAATGTCCTATGTAAATAGAAAAGTAATTCTCTTTTCATGTATAAGTAATGTTAACAACTTGCTCTAAAAGCTTTTGGTTGTCAAACTACTGAAAAAATATGTTAATGCTAATCATCCACTTTTCCAAAATTAGGACTGGGCTCTTGGAGTTCTGCATGCCAAAATAATTGCTGCCATAACACTCATGGGTCCCCAGTGGTGGTTGAAAACTGTCATTGAACAGGTAGGAAAAGGTTGTCCATGTGAAATATCTGTATAATAAATTTTGAACAGGTTTTGAATATGTGAGCCACAAAACAGAGTTACTGTTGTGGGAGTGGAGTAATCTATGTGACTGTCACTCAGCTAGTCTTGCAGAATCTTTTGAAATTGTATAGCCTAATCCATTAAGGTACACTTAAGGACAAAACAAAAATATACCTCAAAAATCAGAAATCCAGAAAATGCTGTGTACATGTATATTTAGTTTTAGCAGGTTTTTATTAAAGTGAGAAACATTACTACTTCAGATGAATTCACATGTCTCTCAATACTAGACATTATTTATGTCCACTCAAGAACAGAAAATTTCTGCCTTCTCCAGAGCTGTAGAGACTACTTCATTCATACATGAGTGTACATGAGACACCTTTTCCATTCCTCTTTGATGATTAAACAAGACAGAACAGTTTCCTGTTGCTTTCTTTGTCAGAAGTATTTTTTCTTGATTATAACCTTGAAGTTCTACCCCTCCCATTTCAGTGAAGTATCTCAATTGTTTGTCAGAAAGTAACTTTTTATCCCAGCACTATATGTAATGGTTAGGGTGTATGTCCTGACCTCTGTACAAAAAGTGCCTCTCTTGATTAAGTCTAGCACGTGGCTACAGCTATTAAACCATTTACTAATCGCTTTAGGTGTCACACTGGAGAAGTGTAGTCTTAGTTCTGTGGGTACCTTCTGATGCGTACCACAGCTCGATCCATCCACTTAAAATACTTTCCCTGGGCTTGTATGTTATGCACGCACTCTCCTGGGATGTTCTTAGAAACGGCTACATCCAGGCTATGGGACAGAGGCAGTTGTCCAGCAGTATGTGGTAGACATTTAAAATAATTTTATTACCATGATTAGAGGCAGTTGTCCAGCAGTATGTGGTAGACATTTAAAATAATTTTATTACCATGATTAGTCTAGTCATCTTGAGACCTTGGCTCCTGGTAGTAGCTGCAGAAGTCCAAGAATCACGGAGGCCTTATCTTCAGGCCCAGATTCCACATGCAGATGTTCTGGTCTGCCCAAGAAAGTACAAAATAAGATTCTATTTTCCGCCTGTGTTACCAAGTTTAATAGATTTACTCTGTTAGCATAGAAAAGATCCTCTTTCAGCAAGTTAACAGCATGAAGTGATCCCAGGTCCCCCACAAAACCACCATCCACAGATCTGTTTAATGATCTTTCAGCTGATCTCTTGCACTTCTGCAACCAAATCACAACATTATTCCAGATTAAGTTCCTCTCCTGGGTGCTATTTAAATGATTTCCTGGAACCCTCATGATGTGGACCAGCACGGAGATTCCTTTTTTTTTTGTCTGTGGTCATCGTGGTTTTCTTCAAGTTGAGAATACATGTTACCTCTTGTAAGAACAGCTGTGCAAAACCTTGAAATTACTGCGGTAAGTGCAAAGCATGGTTTGCTTGACTGATCCGTTCTACTTCTAACTTGTTCTCCTTAGGTATATGCAAATGGGATTCGTAACATTGATTTACACTTCATAATCCGTAAACTGGCAGCACCCGTAATCTCTGTTCTGTTGCTTTCCCTGTGTGTACCATACATCATAGCTTCTGGGGTTGTACCTTTGTTAGGTATGTATACATTCAGAATACCTGTTTATCATTTGATGGTTTAGAGCAATGTAAATAGGTATGTGAAAATAAAGCTTTAAGATCTTGGTTATTTAAAAAAAAACCAAAAAACAACAACAACAACAAAAAACACAAAAAAACCACAAACAAACACAAAACAAAACAAAACAAAAAAAAAAACACACACACCACTTCTTCCAGCAAACGTAAAACCTTAAGCATGGCTTTGTCATCTGAAAAGTTAGGGATTTTTTTGAGAAATGCAGCACATTATTCTGACTTTTTAATAAACTAATAATAATCAGTTTTAATAAATATACATCAAGTGTATGGGACCACATAATATCTAAGGGCAGAAATGTAGGTATCTAGATAGTTTGGGAAAGGGAGTTTAAGTAATTTCTTCTTTGGACAAATAACCTTTAATTTTAGTCTTTCTTTAGGAGCTCTGCTGAGCTGAGGATGCCTTTTCTGACTTGTTAGATTCTAAAGGAAGCTTAGATCAGGTGAAAGTACTGCTTTTGTTTTAAGGTTTTCATGCAATACTAAAATAAAATGTAAATTGTAAATATAGTTTATTCAGACCTTCCTATCCACTCCTCATTGAGGGAAATAGCATTATTAGAAGCAGAGTAGATGAGCTTTTTCATCAACAGTTTCTTTTACTAGTTAGTTTTGATGTTAACATGTTCAAGAAGTCCCACTTAATTGCTCAGCCTCTCACTTGAATGCAGACTTCCATAGCATCAAATTTTCTCTGATTTAAGGTCTACAGAAGTCAGTAAGGAAGAAGAGGTGATGAGCCAAATTTTTTTTACTGTGGGTTTTAACTGTGTTAATGGAAAACTTCTGGCTTGAATGCTTTAGCTGAAAAAGAACAATACCGGTCATGTTGGATCTCTGAGACAAATGGTTGTGTTATTTATTTCACAGCCCTTCTACTGATGTTACACTATAACAAAAAGTACAGAAGTGGAAGTGTTACTGATTATGTAAGGGTTGGGTCTTGTTTTGTAGGAGTTACCGTTGAAATGCAAAACCTAGTTCAGCGACGGATTTATCCTTTTCTGCTTATGGTGGTGGTTTTGATGGGAATTCTCTCCTTCCAAGTCCGCCAGTTCAAGCGCCTTTATGAACATATTAAAAATGACAAGTGAGTATATAGAGTGGTTTTTTTTTTCATTTTTCCACTTGAAATTCTGGTAACAACTTCAGATTGAATTCATGTGTTGTAGATAAATAGGGCTGAAAGGGATTTTAAGAAGTTTTCTAGGTAAATGACTCTGAGCGAGAGCTAAACTGTCTAGGCAGCTGTGGTTCAGCTAAACAAACACAGGAATAGACTCTAAAGGGAAGAGTCTCTCCTGTGTCTAACTTGAATGTGTTTTTCCACAAATGAAGATGATTGCATCTTTGTCTCCTCCTCTGTAG
The DNA here is from genome assembly GCA_027560015.1 of Chloroceryle amazona. Taxonomy (NCBI): domain Eukaryota; kingdom Metazoa; phylum Chordata; class Aves; order Coraciiformes; family Cerylidae; genus Chloroceryle; species Chloroceryle amazona. The sequence goes on along the minus strand of JANHFX010029412.1, from coordinate 9,784 downwards.
TCTTGAAGGACAAGTGTATGTAATAATTATGACATACCTGAAAGTAAAATCATGTCTCAATCTGCTGCTTATAAAAGCATTTATCCAACCTTGTTTGCATATCTGTTTTTCTTCTTCTTTCTGCTCATTAGTCCAGTTAACCTGTTGAAGAACATTCAGTTGATCTGACAGTTTGCCCTTAATAAATTTTGTCCTGTTTTTCTGACATTTTCAGTAGTTATTACTCTGTATTGCTCAGATGCCTTATAAAAGATTCATTTTCCCAGTGATTTTTTTCTGATTATCCTGGTTAGTTTGTAAACTTTTTTTCTATGCTACCATAACTGCCTTATGTGCTGGATATTTAGAAAAACAAATTTTGGACCTCAGCAACTAGTATTCCTAGACTTCCTTTGTATGGAAAAGGAATAAACAAGTTTGTTGAGTTCATGTCCCAAGTTACCCTAGAACAGTTTTGCTTTCCACTGATTACAAAAGTGCTCAAACCTAAAATAAACTTCTTTGAATTCTAAATGTTAGGAGTGACTGATACATTGTGTTCGATGTATGTGTGAAATTAATACTATTTAGAAATAGTAAGAGAGTTGTAACTAAAACTGAACTCTCAGCAGATCACTTTATATTTTTGCACCTTTCATTTGATCAGCTAATTTAAATCCTGTTTCCCACCTGCCTTCATAACATGTTCTGTAGTATTTGGCCTACTGTTGTATGGATAGCCAGTATCTATAGTTACAGGTGGGTTTTGAGCTAAATGTTTAGTATCTTCCAGGCAGAATGCATACTGAGTTTCAATTTGCAGTAACGTTGCAAGTTGCTTTCTTGTGTAAATAAGGTATGTAAACAGTATACAAAGCTGTGAAAATAAATTTAGAGTGAAAATTACTTGATACTAAATTAATTTATTAAATGTTATAAACCATCCTTGTAGACAAGAAGTTTGTACAACGTAATGATCTCATTTCAGGAAGTGAACATAGTCATGCTAGCATTTGAGTATGTTTAAATCTTTCAAGTAACAAATTTCAAAACAATATGCAAGTTTTTGTGACATTATAAAAGGTATAGAAATATGTGGTGGTTGTTTGGTTATGGTACCATGAAAAAAGGAGCAATGGTGAAAAAGTTTCTGAAGGAAATGGCAGGTTTCAGGGGAAGACTTCATAGGTGTATATGGCTCTTCCACATGTAGAACCAGCACGCAAATAGGAAGCATGGAAAGCAGTTTAGATGGCAAAAAGCAGGAGTGTAAAACATTGATATAGAGGAAGTGAGTGAGGAAAAATGTGAAAAGTAAGAAAACTAAGCTGATAGTGAAATGTTGAAACAATTTAAATGAAGGAATCTCAGATGTAAGGCCTGAAGTGGAGTAATGTTAGGATATTTTCCCTCCCTTTAAGAAAGATTGAGCTGCAGTAAAAATTCTCCCTTTACAATATTTGCTTTATTTTTTTCTACTGGGGCACTTTAACTGCAAAAAACTTAGAATGTAGAGCATGCATTGGGTGAGAGGCTCAGTTACATTGCAGCAAAATCCTTTTTGAACTTAGAACTTCATTAGCACTCATTTGGTTTTACATCTGAGTTGCCCAGATGTCAAGTGACAGTGACTTGGACAGTGCAAAGATGCTCTTAAAAATATCATCCAGCAAAGGGGCTGGATATATAAGTAATGCAAACACACTCTTTTTACATTTTGTATCCTCATTTCACTTACATTTGTCTGAATTGTGTGACTACCCAAGTTAAAGCTGTAAACACAAACCTGTAATGCCTGTATTCCATGATGAAATGCCTGCATTTGCAGAAAAAAAAGATGAAGATGGTTGATGGTCATGGGGGGGGGGAATGACTTGTAGAATAACTTTCACTGAAATAAAGAAATTACTTCTGCAGCAAAGGAGATAGAGTGGATTTGTGTTACAGAACTGTATGAACTGTTGCTAATTTCTCACTGTTTTTACTATAATCCCAGGTACCTTGTTGGGCAACGACTTGTGAATTACGAACGGAAGTCTGGTAAACAAGGCACATCAACAGCTCCACCTCAGTCTTCACAAGAATAGATGGTCATATTAAACATCTTGACCTTCCCTTTGCCTTTACATGTCCTTTTTTCATAGACTCTTCTTCAGTCTTTGGATATCTCTCCCAATAATACCCTCAGCGGTGTTTTGGCTCCTGTTATTAGCACCCAGATAGCAGTTAAGGCTGTGTTCCTTATCTGCATTTTCTGATGTTATCAATGCTGTCTGAGGTCTGTATATGTGTAAATAGAAGTATCCCAACACCCTAAAACCTTGGATTAAAAAGAATGTGCATTGTACATCTTCAAAAAGTATATTAATTTATTAAATCTAGTTGTCACTTTATTTTGGACTGCTGTTCTGTTGACAATGTGCCACAAAGCAATAGTGTGAAGAGGCAAGATGTTTTTATAAAATTCGGAGCTCACTTTATGGTGTTCATAACAGTTCTTATTGTAGTAATGTAGTATGATTCTTCATGAGTGGAAAGGCCACATAGAGAATATCAAAAGTAACTGTCTTACAGTCAGCAATGAAGTGGCTGTGGTGAGAACATAATGAACTATGTACCTTGCTGTCAAGTCTTTTTTATTACTTTGTATAACACCAAAGCTGTTGTACATTTTTCTATTGCCTGATTATTTTTCATGTGTCTGAGTTTGTAATATTGTACAGTTGCTGATAAATCAAGAAAATATTTCTTCTTCTGAGAATTTAGATGTACTTGTTGAGGCTCAGATGGGTTTTTCTGTTTGGGGTAGGGTGGGGTGTGGCTTTGGGAATTGGGGTTTACTGAATTCAAACAGTAAGTAAAAAAATGTACTAGGGCAAGGTGATGGACGCATTTAAAGGTACCAAGAAAAGTTATGATAGGCTCACAACTTAAACTGTAGCAAATTTCTTACCAGATAGAGAATTTTTAAGGACCTCAAGAGGAGGGATGAACCTTATCTGATGTGTTTGCACAGAAACAAAGAGCATAGTGTAAGCAATATTCTGACCTGGTCCTTAATTAAAGAGCTAAAGATCTTTTTTTTTTTTTTTCCTTCTCTGTAAGTTACCAAAGTTGCAAACTGTAGTATGACTTTTATATTACACAATGACTTTTTTTTTAAAAAAAAAAAAAGAAAAAAGAAAGAAAAAGGACCCACAGCAACAAAAGAAAAATAAATCTTTTTTTCTTTTAGAATTGGTTGCTATGAATTTTTATGGAAATAATAATGAAGTGATTCTTCACATACAATTTATTGCCTGTGGGGCAAGTAAATACATATGCTGTCAAACAGGCAAGGAAAAGTTAGATTCCTTTGCAGGGACGCAGTCAAACAAGAGCCACCAAATCAAGCCTGTGTTATTTCTATATATAGATAGAGTTCTTCTGCAGTAATGTTTGGTTTGGGGTTTTTTTTATGTATATATTTTAAAGAAAATACATAACAGTATCACAAAGCTTTAAGTAGCATCAAATCACATGCTTAGATTGCAGTATCTTTTTTAAATCGGGGAAATGTGAGTATCCGTTGCAGTAATCAGAAAATTGATGGAATATTTAACTTGCAACTTGGTACACTGTCCTTCAGTATTTTGTACTTTAATCATATTTGTATATAATTAATAACTACCTGAAAGGATGTTGTAGAGAGCTGGGTGCTGGTTTCTTCTCACGAGTAACTAGTGATAGAACAAGAGGGAATGGCCTCAAGCTGCACCAGGGGAGGTTTAAACTGGATATTAGGAAAAATATTTTCATTGAAAGGGTTGTCAGGCATTGGAACAGGCTGCCCAGGGAGGTGGTTGAGTGTTTAAAAGACATCTAGATATATGGGTGCTTGGGCATATGGCTTAGTGGTGGACTTGATAGAGTAGGGTCAATGGTTGGACTCAATCTTGAAGGTCTTTTCCAACCTTGATGATTCTGTGATTCTATGAATGCTTGAAAATCCGACAGGTGCTTTGAGAGTGTCATCTCCTTCTATTGATGTTGCATCTCTGATCTGACATGTTTTGACGTAGTGTAGTCCAGGCTGTGGTGGTAATCTTTCATTATTTGGTGTCTGGCCTCATATTCTAAGGCAGTGAGCACAAGCCAAATGCATCTGAATCTGGTGGCAGATAGCTGTCACTATCAGAAGGTCAGAAACTACTGTTTTACAGAATTACTGTTGTCCTGATGGTTTTGAAAAACAAATGCTACCCTTTGGAGCAATTTATTAGGAAATTTCCAGTGCAATGACATCATAGAAAAATAACCAAAATATTTCTCTCTCATTCACTGTTGCTGACTAAATGTTAAATTAAGTATTTGCCCCATATATTTTTGATGTGCATAAATATCACATTTGACTATTTACAGTGGTGTACATTGTGAGACAGATATTTTCACAATATTAAATTCACTGGTAATATACATTATTACTTAGGCCAAGATTCTGTCTTTGACATATCTTTCGTAAACAGTTCCAAAATGGTCTTGCCACTCAAATATTGCTAGCACTACTGTGCATCATGCAGAATTTGCAGTAGTGTGGTTCTTGTAACTTTGTGTTTTTATCCAGACAAACTGGTCTTAACATTAAAATTTATTAAGAAAAAGTCTTTGTGCCATTTCTTACTGCTGTTACTTTACACGTCATGACAGAAAAAGCTGAATTGGGCCAGTCGTGTATTGTGAACTGGAGCTATTTTAATGTAGCTTACATTATCTGTACTCCATAGCGCTTCGCTATGGAGAACTGGTTTCAAATCAAACTGGTGTACTTGCTCATGTACTGCTTTGCAAAGCCCAGGTGAAGTTTTGCTTCTGAAACTGTCCATTGTGAACTTTCAAAAAAATCTTATTTCCTTACCTCCTTAGTTTTTACATTTGTTTTGGGAAAGAAGATTGATGTTCAGTAGAACAAGAATTAAATAACACTACTTTTTACATTGTTTTAAATTTTAACTATTTGCCTTACTGTGCTGTGTGTACTCCCCTGGCACAGAAATTTGGTAGTAAGCATGTAAGTTAACTGGCTGTTACTGAGACAGCTGATGCGTCTGTGCCATAGTAATACAGCATGCAGTGGGCTTCTGTTGCCCTTCAAGTGGGAAAAACGCTCAGTGTGTGAGTGTGTTCACCACAATCTGTGCTGACTTTGGGTCTGCGGTGGAGGGGTTGGAGATGCGTATTCTGGCTTAATTGTATCTCCTTTGTGCTGTTGAGAATCTAATGGTGTTAGTAGTTTAGTGAGTAGTTCTGCTGACCTTCATCCAGGAGGTGTCACATGTAGCAGCTATATTTGCATACTGAAAGAAGTTAATTGCATCATGGCTTTGACTGGTTTAACACAGATTATTTTATATTGTTTAAACATATTTAAAACTGCATCCTTTCTCTAGCTCACACTTCTCCACTGGGTAAGTCTTGGTTTTGTTTGTGAGGGCCCTCTGGTATCTGTAACTATTAACTCCCCCAGTAAGATGCCAGCTCCAACACCAGTTACAGTATTCACATCACTATTCAGCTGAGTGCATTAATTCTGTCCTTGTTTTTCCCTAAGCTTAAGTCTTCATAAAAATCTTCACAGCAGTCCCACTACTCTTCAGAGAACTCTGTAAAAAGCCCTTTACCTTACCAAGCATGAATGACTGGTTTGTTGTTTCTGGTGTGTGGCGTGCTTATCAGTGTCCCTGTGTTTCCTCGTATTCCACTGTCTTGTCAATTCCTTTATGTCTGGATTGAAAATTCTTTGTGGCAGGGTCAGTGTTCTTGTTCTGCTTGTCTTGTGAGTGAGCACTGGGCAGCCTGAGCAATGAGTGGGGTTCTTGGCAGGAATGCAGAATTAGAAACGTTGAACAGGGAATGAAACCTTAGTAGTGTAATGAAGTTCAGGATGCAAAAAATGAAACCTGCCTTCTGAAACCCACAAGGAAACAACTTTTGCAAAGCACAATGGTAAGTTACAGCTCTCCTACTCCAATATTTTGGTTAATTAGATTAACTGTAAAGAATTGCAGTTAAGAGCCATTAAGTCTTATTTGAGACAAACTATGCTTCTGGTTTTAAGTGCTTCATTTAGAAGTTGCCATAAATTAAGAAACAATATGCCAAAATCTAAATAACTCAATCATGACAATTTTTAGAAGACGGTATTTTCAAAGGTCAAGTACTATTCCAAAGTATATGTTTTGAATCCAATAGAATACTGAGGGATAGAGCAATGGCAAGATTTTTTTCACAACTGCACATCAGTTTCGCTGCTTATATGGCTACTTGCTGCTATCTCTTCTTGAGTAGTGGCCAAAGCTGCATAGGTGCTTTTTTTCCACCTGTGTAAGTAATCAAACATGCTTGGAGATGTCTGACATCAGGTTGGGAGGGTAAGGCGAGGATGCACTGAACCTTACTTGTCTGATTTTACTAAAACACTTGGCTTTTGAGGAGTATTTCTGTTCCTGGAAAATTAAACTCATTTTACCTGGAGGGAATGGAGTTCCTTGTTGTTTACAAAAATAGAGAACACTGCAAAGCTCATTATTTCTATTGAATAGAATTCATGCATTAGAACTTGAACAGTGAAGATCTGCATTGGTGTGCCTTGTTCAGCAGGTGCAGGTGTCATACATGGCCTGGTGAAGCGAATGTTGGTGAATGTGCTGGATCTAAAATACTGCTGCATTAGAATGAAGTATACATGGGATATGTGGGCTAGTTGTGACCACGAGTTGTGGAAGGAGGAAGCAGCAGCAGAATTTTGAAGCTGAAATCAGTCAGTGCTGCTATAGAGCAAGAATTATGTCCATAGATAGACTTTTAAATGCTATTTCTATAATAGAGTAATCAGTAAAATCTGGGGATGGGGTGGGGGAATACTCAGTATCTAGAAAAAAATGTGTTAACATCTTTCACTGAAGCTACACTTTACTACTTGTGTTTTCATAGCTTGATCAGCTTTTTCTTAAATTGTTTAGGCCTTACTACCTTAAAAACTGTGGCCAGGATTTTCAACATGGTCCATCAGTCCCTCTCCCTGTGCCTTTCTGTGATCCCTTTCTCACTGGAAGGGGTTTATTCACCTAAAAACCACATTAATTATATGTGTAGTTCCAAATTTCCTTACACAACCTTGAATTAACTGGTACGTAATTAGCAATTGTCATACCCCCAGCCCTCAAAACTGAAGCTGCCATCTCCCTGCCTCCCTCACCTACCTCTTGATCTTAATTTTACTCGCCAACTATCTCAGAGGTTATTCCACTTTCTATTATTTGTTAGGCTGCCTTTAGTCTTTGCCCTTTTATATCCATGAATAAGTTATCTTTAAATATTTTCATGCAATTACATGTGAGCAGCATGCTACTTTAGCTGAAGACACTAGATCACTGAACTATGAGTTCTTAAAAATTACTCAATATCCCAATATGCCAAACTTAAAGTACTATGAGTAATTATTTGCATGCTTTGTGTGCTGTCAACACAGGAGTAACAAGTTGAAAATGCACAGTACATCTGGTTCTGCTTTTATATCAGGAGACCGCATAGGTACTTGTGAAACTGCAGGTTTTTGTCAACCTGTCCCCTTCCATGGCATTCTGTCCCATCCCATGCTCTTTCCCATAGTGAACTACACAATGATCTCTGGCCACTTGGTGTCAAAGGAGAGAAGAGAACTGTGCCCACGGTGTCCTTTCTGCAAAGGGCAAGCAGTGTATCCCACAGAGGATTTTTTTATTACTCAATGCAGTATGTCTTGTTAATTTTTGTTTGACAATGGAAGCATTTATATAAAGATTAATTTAACTACAACTTTATAGATTTAGCATGTTGCAGAGCAGTATACAATTACTTGGACTACTATTTTCCAGTTATTTTTTACTCTAATGTGAAAAAGTTTTAGCTTTTTGTTGGTGTTTTTTTTTTTCCCACCAGTTTGCAATTCATATAAAATGTTTTAAGAATATGCAGTTTTTCATTAAATATGCATAGAAAACCTTTCCACCTACATGCTACTGTTTCTCATAATATGGTCTGGCAGCTTTATGCACGATTTTGCTGCACTGGACCAATAGCTGGAAGAATTGAGATGATGACATTTACTTTCTCAGCATTTTTATAATAGTTTTAAGTGTGTCCAATACTGTGGATAAGATAGAATATGAAACATTTGCTGTTCAGCAGTTGTCCCTAGACACCTTTGAAAACCTATGTTGTGACAAATTCCATTCTGTTAAGCCTTGCAGGATAATGTTTGCTACAGGTATTTTTTCTGTAGTGTTCTTAATTGTTCTGAAGCATCTACCCGTTTAAAGGACAGGTATGTCATAATAGGTCATAAGTTTGCTGCTTTCATGTAGTTGCAGGAAGTATTTTGAGACTCAGTACTTGGCCTGTAGCTTATGCAGAGGACTCATGTTTTATGAAAGGTTACACAGTTGTTAAAATGTGTGCTTTTTGTTCTAGAGACCACCACTTTGTTCCACATGGCCTTACATGTTCATCAGTGGGGACATTTTATTCAGTTTTGTTCAATGTCTTCATCAGTGACCTGGACGAGGGGATGGAGTGTACCCTCAGCAAGTTTGCCAATGATATGAAACTGGGAGGGGTGGCTGACACACGAGAAGGCTGTGCTGCTACCTGATGTTATCTGGACAGTCTGGTGAGGTGGGCAAAGGTGAATCATTAGGTTCAATAAGGACAAGTGTGGAGTCCTGTATCTGGGGAGGAATAATACCAGGTACTGGTAGAGATTAGTGGTCTCCCTACTGGAAAGCAGCACCACAAGAATTTGGAGTCCTAGTAGATAGCAAGTTCTCTATGGAACAGCAGTATGCCCTTGCAGCCAGAAAGGCCCATGGCATCCTGGGGTGCATTAAGAAAACTGTATCCAGCAGGCATAGGGAGGTCTTCTCCCCCTCTACTCAGCTCTAGTTAGACCACACCTGTGGTTTAATACTGTGTCCAGTTTTGGGCTCCCCAGTTTAAGAGATCTACTGGAAAGAGTCCAACACAGAGCTATGAGGCTGATTAAGGGACTTGAGCATCTCCCCTATGAAGAAAATCTGAGCAAACTGGGGCTTGAGAGAAGACTGAGAGGGGATCTTATTAATGTCTATAAATATCTGAAGGGTGGGTGTCAAATGGAAGGAGCCAGTCTCTTTTCTGTAGTGCTCAGCAGCAGGACAAGGAACAATGGGTATAAAATTGAACATAGAAGGTTTCACCTCAACACTAGTAGGAACTTTTTCACAGCACTGGAACAGTCTGCCCAGAGAAGTTGTGGAGTCACCTTCTCTAGAGACTTTCAAAACCCATCTGGATGCATTCCTGTGAAACACTCCCTAGGTGATCCTGCTTTGACAGGTGGGTTGGACATGATCTCATGATGTGGATTAAGAGGGGCTGGCTTCAAAGAGGGTTGTGTTTGTTTCAGTAACCGTGACCTGTTTCAAGCACGCAGTACCACCATTTCTTTGGAGCAAGTGTTGTGAAGGCTTTCTGAAGACAGTAACCCTATTACTGAGTTCATGTGAGTGCTTGGGCTACTCATGGCCCATGTTAGAAAAGGGCGGGGGGGCACTGCTTTATTGTAAAGAGATGCACCAGTGTCATTCCAAAGGACCCTATTCACATTACTCCCCATCCTCTTTCTATCCACAGGGGAAAGAGCAGAGGGGTGAGCAGTGGGAGAGCCCATGCTGCCTTATCAGTGTCCGCTGGGCCGGGCCGGGCCAGGAGCAGGAGGGGCCAAGAGGCACCCGGCACTGGCCGCCGTGTG
>JANHFX010029411.1:39380-66289 GCA_027560015.1 Chloroceryle amazona | reverse complement strand
ACATCCCTCCGCTCCTCCTTGCCCGGGCCCCAGGGCTCCCGCCGCCTTCCCACAGGCACCCCCTCCCCGCCTCTGCCACCGCCTCCCACCCCACGCAGGCTCGGGAGAGAAAGGGCTCCCCTGACTCCCGGGCCCCAGGAGCTGCGGGGTTTGCATTAGCTGGGAGCATAAAGGAAGAAAGCCTGGTTTCCCATCCTTTGCCTGCTCCCAGGATGAAGGAGTTTGGAGCTGTAGAGGTTTCAAGGGAGTCCAAGCTTGGGCTCATGCTCGAGAATCGATTTTGAGGTGTCCTCCGCTCACCTTGCCCAGTTTTTGTTAAGAAGGGAGCCGCTCATCCCCTATCCCTTAGGCAAGATGACCTGCGTGCCTCGGTACAGTGCATCTAATCCAAATGCTCCATCATCTCCAAACTGGCTTAAAACGGCTGTAACAAAGAGTACTGGCAGCCCTTTGTGTCTTGTCTTGGAGCATTTCAGGCGTTCACAAGCTTTTCAACTCAGCCACGAGGGCTGCAAACTTCACTTGCTTTCTAAATGAAAGCCGAGTGTTTTCTTTCCTTCACAGTTGCATAGACTCAGGCTTGAGCTCTGAGATACTCAATAAGCAATTGTATTACAACTCTCTCAGACTGTTGGCAGCGCCAAATACATGATCACAGACTGACGCAGACAGGAGAGTGCAGGGCTACACCTTCTAAACTCATCCCGGGATTGCATTTATATCGTCATTCCTGTACAAACATCTTTCACATCTTTCATCGTTGCCCTGATTTCACCTGAGGCTATTGTAGTGCACTGAGAGATACAGTATTAACCCAGACCACTCCATCTCACAGGCAATGTGACTTTAGGAAGGTGGCTGGGAACGAGCCATTCAATGAATAAGAGATCTAACACATTTAGTGGATTAATGCTTTGGAGTCTATTCTCTTCCCCACGCTTTTTGAAAGCAGGGTCAAAATTCTTTGATAGCATACAAGAAAAACTCAAATGTATGAATTTGAATTATTTTACATGCAAGGGGAAGTCTTACTTGGATCTTCCCTGTTGAGACTTTGAACTTGGCAAAGGAAAAAGGTAGCTGTAGACTTGTAAGTGTATTGAGCCATGTTGGGAGGGTAGGGAGACTACAAAGACTTTTAAGTATTAAGCATAAAAATGAAAGACAATGTAAAACCTATGTAAAAAAAGGGGGAAAGACATTTACATTTTTCTATATCCATATGGAAATTATTGCATCCAGTAATCCTACCACTCATGAGTGTGATACATAGCTTTGTATTTCAAAACGATTTGAGATGAGACAAAATCAGCATCACAAATATTTGAAAACATTCCCAGTTTGTTACAGATTAACATCAAAAAGTTGCTGCGTGACAGCTACACAAATATGTAGGAGGTTTTTAAAGGAAAAAAAAACACATTTCTCCTACGCGAGACAAACTTTCAACATTAGGACAAGTCACTCTGTTTACAAAAACAATTTAGTGTTTATAAACAGAAGTGTCCTTACATGCAGGCATATTTTCAGCTTTAATGTAGTGGGTTTTATACCCACCACATAGGTATGTGCCATTCAGATGGCTCGGGTGAAATAAACTGGTGGAAGGATGGGGCCCCTCTTTCATAGCCTAACACGGTCATCAAATGTCACAGCCTGAGAAGAGGCTTACAAAAATCCAGTGAGTGCAGGGCTGTGGCCTCCTGATACAGCTTTTGTATTCCCTGAAATAAGAATCTAATACTCTATTTCTTATCACCCACTCCAGCTTGCTACCAGCATTCACGCTGTCGGTAAGAACAGTACATCCCAGGAGCAGCTGTGTCCCTGAGCAAGGCACTGTGCTGCTGGCGCTAGAGCAGGTATGAGAAAAGGGCCTGTTTTGCAGCTGATACCTGCTATTGCTCATGGTATTTCTTTGGGGATTGCGGCCTGGGAAGAGTTTCTGTGTTTGGGGAAGCAGCACCAAGACAGAGGGAAACTGGATGCTTGGCTACCCAAGGAATGGCCATCAACTCACAGACCATAATGCAGCTTCCTGCAGCAGGAGACTGAAGGAAGCAGGGGTGCTGGAGAAGTGAGAGACAGGAGGAGATTGAAGACCTGCATAGTGTACAACTGGTTTTAAATTATTTAAATTAGTCATGTCTGAATTTTAATGCCATTTTTCCTATGTTTGTGGTTTATAATTGTCCCATTATAAAGTAAATTTTACCTCCATATTGCTGTCTCCAGCTTATTCTTAACCTATTTAACTGCATCGTATGTATGATGTTGCTTCAAGTATTTCCATAAGATTCTGAATTGCTTTATTACACAACAATAAACAATTTTGGAGTAGAACAGATCAGAGCAAGGCAGCATTTGAACAGAGTTACAACACACGAATTGTTGTGCAGCAACTGTCTGCTTTTTTAGAGCACCTAAGTACACAAGGTGTTCTCTCCAGCTCTGAGTTCAGTGTTAAACACTGAGGCTTCAAAGGCCAAGTGATAAAACAGGAGGTCACCTAAACCATGGGGCGAGGACTTGGCAGCAGAAAATGAAAGTTCAAGATTTTTGGTTACAGTAGCTGCACGTTCTGGCCTTTCAGGTCTAGCTCAGGGAAGAATTGTTACAAACATTCTTCAAGACAAAATTGGCGGTGCTGGATTAAAAAAAGAGATTTCCCCAATCAGCAGGAGCAGAGTCTGCCCTCACCAGGCTGTGCAAAGACCATCTGCCAGCTGACTTCCGAGTGCAAATACAATCTGTTACTTTGTCAAAACAAACAACATGTCTATTGAGGGAGCATTTCGAGACTGCCGACTGCCTAACTCTCCAGCTAGTGGGAAAACAGCCTGTTTACAGCACCCTCACTTTTGGACAGAAGCTGTTACATCTCAGACACTGAATATTTCATAGCTTCAGAACCAAGAGATACGGCTTTACTTTTGCTTAGGCTGGCAGGTGTCCAGGGTTGTCCTGGCAGTACAGTGATGTCAGGTACTCAAAGTGTCTCTTATGGGGCTATAGAATCCAGGAATTTTATCAGATCACTGTAAGCGTTGTCGTGTCATTATCCTAATCTAATATGATCAAGGTTGATGTGTCTATATATTATGGTAGCAGATAACAGCTATAATAACTGAGTTCTGCAAATAATCTATACTTCTGTAATGACCTTTCCCCTTTCCTTAAAGCCATTTATTTAAACCTCTCCTCCACACTGTTATGGGGTTGTCATATGCTCGTAGGTTGTGTACAATGAGCTGAGCTTTTTTAAAGCAGCCAGAAAAGCTAAATCCTAACTTTTTGGAGATCTCTCCAATAGTAGTATTTCTAAAATTAGATCATCCCATATACTTAAGCATTAAACAGCTTTGTGTGTGCTGGATTCTGACATGGTGTTTCAAGTAGACTGATGTCTTAGGATGTCCTCAAAAGTCACGTATTAGTTAACACATAAGCAAGAAGGAGAGAGCTCTTTTCTGCCCAAATGCCAACTGTTTCTAAAGGTTAAATGACACTTCTTATCTTAAAAGAAAAAAAGAAAAAAAGGAGTGTTTTCATCCTTACTTAGAAAGAAGTGGTTTAATCCGTGTTACTTCATCTTAAAACACATCAATGCAGACTGCAGAGATCATTGTCTTAGCTCAATTATTTCTTAGCCATATAATTAAGATACTAATTTAATATAAATATTTGAATAGTCATGTTTATTCACAATAATAATGTGTTTGAGTTTTTTAGAAATGGACATTTATTAATATATCCTTTGGAACTACAGAAGGAATAATAAGGGAACAAAACCCAGCAAATACCATTGTGTTCAGTTGCAGAATATGCTGTAGGACTCCTCCACAGCTCAGAAACAACAGCAGGGCAGAGCAGTGTGGTGATGGCCTCCCTAAAGAATTACCCAGGCTAGGGCTTCTAGTTAAGAAAACTGAGGGGTGATACGAGAAGGGACGGCATGGGTTCTTTTGGCTTGCTGCTCTCTGTCTCCAAAGGAATACAATTTTGACATTAACTAGTAAAAAAACCTACTTAAGTTTCTGTGTTTGAGGAAAGATGGATGGATGAAGTGATAAATTTGTGAGTGATGCATTTGGCCAAAGATTAATATGACAACCGAGCACTTCCAATCCAACAGGCAGAAAAGCCTCCATCTCTCTAACACACACGTATTTCCTGAAGGAAACGATTTGCAACAAATTGTGTTTTTATTAGAGCATAATTAGAGAAAGTCACACATCCCAGCAGGTGTCTGGGACTCCTGATGCAGTTTTGTTTCAGCATTTGTAGAACTGCATTTCTTTGTTGGAGAAGCTAAGGTGCAGCACTGTGACATTGCACTGTTTGATCATCAAGTCCAGCTACAGATCACTCCAGATCTGCACTGCAGGACACTTCCTTAGCAAGCCGACATCTCAGGTGTAAAACTAGAACGTATTTCCCACTGCTCACGATTTTGCAAAGGGATTTCTTGTGGCCACATCTGATCGTTTTTCCCCGTGCTAGTAAAGATGTTTGTCCCTTTGCATTTACGCTCTCTAGCGTAGTTCAGAGCTGGGGCACGCATTTCCTTTCTCCTCTGGTGGCATTTACAAGCATGTCATCCTCCTGCATGGGACTATTAAGCTCCAAGTTCATTTCAGAGAAACTTCATACAACAGGACACCACCACTTGTTTGTGTGCTTTCCAAATCGCTCCTCCCTTTGATTTAAAGCAGTCGATTGAAATCATTACAATTACTGACTTTTTTTCCTGCTAACTACAGAGCCCTCAGAGGAAAAAAAAAAATTATCTCAGACTGTGACCTATAAATAAAGATGCTTTGAAACAAGCCTACCTTTGGGTCTCACATTTGTCCGAAGCAGTACTCAGCAAACCTCCAAAACGGTTACTTATTGCACAAATGCAAAACTGCACTGCTCTCCCACAGTATGGCAACACAGATCCAGGAGCCATCATTTTCATAAAGAAAGAGTGACCGTAAAGCCTTAAAGGAATGATAGAAATTTTATGTTTCAAACACATTCTCCGTCACAAGTTGGAGCATCCAAACCTGTTCATTTTTCTGTGTAACTTAATCCATCAGTAATCCTTAACCACCCAGATCCTTGAGGATTTTGCCTTGTGGTCTAAGACTCATTGTATCTACACCCAGAGGAGGTCTGGAGCAAGGCACTTCTGCTGTCTGGTAACTTGAGGGCTAAAGGTTTTCCAGCAAATCCCTCTCATTTCAAGGACTCACAGCTGTGGTGCTGCATGAGTTCCCTTTGGGCTGACACAGAAACAAACCCAGGAGGGCAGGAGAGGAGGAGTCAAGAGCCCTCCAAACAGAGCAGGAAGGGAGGGATGTTCTGGAGCTACCCCCTTTGGCTGTGAAAGGAGTCAAGGGGAGCTTGCTCCAGTGTAGCTGTCTAGCTCTCACATATCTAAAGTTAGAGGAGAGGAATATATCGCTGTGGGGTGATAATAGCTAACAGGCATGGGAAATAGGCAAGAGAGGCACAGGTTTTGTTCTGACAAAAAAACCACACCTTGCCAAAAGCAAGCCAACAGGACAGATTCTGCTGTCCCCACACCATTTGCTTCTTCTGTCTTGTTCTTGTGTTGTCTCCCCCACATTAGCAGGGATTCTTAAAAATGGAGCAAACGTAGTTCAGATCAAGATGCAGACTCCCTAGTGCCCAGTAACAGCACAGCTGATGTTGCCGCCTGTACCTTAGCCCAGGCCCTGAGGAGGACTCCGTCCTCTACCCAGCCGTCTGCTTTCACAGAACTGGAGATAACAATATTTTTGAGACTTCTGTCCCTCTGCCAGATCAGCTGAAATTTGCCCCCCTAGCTCCATAGCTACCAGGGTGAGTGTCGAACAGCAGATGGCGTGAGCGCCTTAGGTTGTTAACCTAAAAAGCATTCCCAAAAAGAAAGGCGACCTGAAAGTGAATCTATGGCTTGTTTGCATGAGCTGTCGTTTACAAAAGACAGAGATTGTCTGTAAGTAAACAGGTATTTTTATAAAAGGGAAAAGAAAGTATGTACATCATACATAACAAATGCAGATTGTAGTGGAATACATATGGCATGCAAATTAAACCAGAAACCTCGCTAAAAACATTGCCACAAAGGGGTAAAGCTCCAACACAAGGCACAGGGAATTCATCACACTCCCCTTGGAAAACAATGGGGTGACACTTTAAATATGGTGTCACATTTACCATTGCAACAACCATCTGGCCCAAGACATTGTTCATTACCGCCTGCCTGGCTTTTTAGTCCTCTTCTGGTTTTCCAAAAGGCCATTCCCCCAACTAACTTCCTCCTGGAATCTCTCATCTTTATTCTCAGAACAATGCAAGGAATAGGCTAAGGGATTTCAAACAGCAATACACAGCTCTTGCATAGCAACTTTCATCATAATATAAACCAGCACCTCCAAGTCAGGTAAGCAGTATTCTCTTTTTCTGATAAATGGATACTTGGTGATTAAACATAGGAAATTCCCATCGTTTACAAGGTTGAAATGCTTTAAATCCACTATAAGTAGGCAGCAGCTTACTTTTACAAAACTCAACTTTATTTACTACCGAGCAGTAATTCAGAGAGTTCAGTGCACCCCTAGTTTCAAGGACAGGTACGGTGCCACTGAAGTCACTGGATTAGTTAACAGGCACAGGAAACAGGTAACTGAGGTACAGGTTTTGTTCTGACATAAGAGTTCATAAGCCATTTTTCATTCGTATGGATGGAAATCATTTAATCGAATCCCTTCCCTTGTACATGTTAAGTGCTTAACCCTTTAATATCTCTTCA
Source organism: Chloroceryle amazona (assembly GCA_027560015.1). NCBI lineage: Eukaryota > Metazoa > Chordata > Aves > Coraciiformes > Cerylidae > Chloroceryle > Chloroceryle amazona. The sequence goes on along the minus strand of JANHFX010029411.1, from coordinate 59,484 downwards.
ATTTTTATCACGCTGAGAAAATATTTGCTTAAAAACTTAATAATGGAAAAAATAAAGAAAACAAACATTTTCAGGTTTCAGTTCTGGGATGATCAGCAACTCCTTATAGCACAGCTATCTCTGCTTTTCTAAAATATTACTAGAAATTATTGACATGGATTCATTCATTCAGAATTCCCAGCATTAAAGGATAAAGCAAATAGATATTATCATATTACCAAGAAGAGAAGTGGAAAAAGAAAATGCAAACGCTCATTCTGGCTGAAGAAGCTGCTAACAAGGTTGAAAAGATTGTGGGAAAGAACAGCCCTTTGTTCTCTTCATTCTAGCAATTATTTAGCGTGTAACTTTCTTGAAGGTCAAAAAAAATCCAAATAGCTAAACTACATCCAAAGGAGTAGAAATAATATCTTAGAATCAGCACAGTGACAGTAATAATTACTGGTAACAAGAAAAGTATATCACAGCACTTACATTAATGAATGCCAAATAACACTGGATATTTAATATACAGGCTGAAAAGTTCAATATAAAAACAAGTGTAAAAAGCTTATTCAGATTTAAATGTCTCAATCGGTGTTTAAGAGCTACACAGAAACAATGCCCTGTAAGGATCTACTCACAACTCATCACTTTACTACACGTATGTTAAATATTGTACATTCTATGCCATCAAAGGAAGAAAAAAAAAATAACATCTCTTGTAAAATTCAAGGAAACCAGATATGTAACAACAACAAATTGCTTCAGAATCATTCTCCTGCAGGGATTAGGTCATTAATGTTTGACCAGCGATAAGCAGCCCTTTGACAGAAAGCATCTTGGTATCAAAACCAAACAGTCAAAAATGAAGCCGCCTCAAACAAGACAGTTCCCCGGCAGGACCTTTTTGTTCTTCAGACCTGCTCTTCTCACCCTGCACCATGGATGTGGCCTGTAAATTGGGCACTGGAAGTTGTGCTGCTGAGGAGGCTTTCCCCAGAAGCCAGAAACTTCCTCCCATTACTGTGCTGCTCAAATCTAGGGTCCATTCTGTGTCACTAAAAAACCTGTGAGGATGTTGTGGAGCCAGGCCCTTCCACCCTGCATCCAAGGGGTGCTCTCAGTCCTCCATTTGCTAGGGAGACGAGGAGAGACAACAGTGACAATGCTCTGCCCCAATTTACCCTGTCTTTACCTTTAAAATGGGGAGGGCCAAGAAGAAATAATAGGAGTAGACACCCCAAAAGTGTGCAACGGCTTGGTCTGTGGCACTGCAAGTGGTGGGCAACACCAGAGTAAAACCAAATCTTTTCAGGACAGGAGAAGGGAAGATTTACTGAAGCAATATTTTGAAACGTTCCTGTGAGAAAACAATGGAATTATCACAAAAAGGAATTTCACAGTCCCAGCAAAACCCCACCAGAAACAGTGGACTGACGAACGGCGCACAATGCAAAGCAAGAATACAAGCTCTGCTCCACGAGTTTCACAAGCAGTCCTCTCACACCTACCATTAATATGTCTAACCTAAACTTTGTGACAGCAGTTCAAAAAAAAAATAATAAAATCACGTTTTTCTTTTAAAAAACCTGCAATATTCTGCCTAATTCCAAATCTGTTTAAAAAAGAACAAATTTATTAAATAACTTCAACAAGCAAACAAAATCATAAGAAAGCTACAAAGCTAAACTGGTCTCACCACCCAGCATTTTAAACAGTAGAGGCTTTACAGTCAACTCCAAAAACTATCAACAAACATCTACAATCTTAATTCACATTTTGCCACGACGTTTTCATCAGATCAAAATGTTTGCCGAAGATGGGGTACAAGAAGTGAGAAAGTATAAGCAGGAAGGATAAATAATCAAACTGAGTGGAAAAATTATCACCATGTGATCAACGGGTTTTGTGAAGATGCAGAAAAAAGTAGCCATTCTGTCTGGGACAAAGACATCTGGAAGCAACAGGGACAAAAACAGGGGAAGGGATAAAAAAAAAACCAAAACAACAACAAAAGTGTAAAAGAAGAGGAGAGCCTCATCCAGCAAAGCACTTGCACGTAGGCTCAGTGTGAAGCAAAGCCTAAAGGTGAGCTCAAACACACTGCTGGATTTAGAGGAGGGAAAACAATATCAAGAGACAACGATAGTTTATTAGGTACCTACCAAGAACTTGCCATTTTCACGAAAACGTGTTTCTATTAAGTTGCTATTTCAGAGCTTTCTAGCTAAGCCTGAGTTGACAGGCTACAGAATGCTGCTGAAGAGGACGCAGTGACTCTTGCCAGACTAACTGCTTTATGACGGACTGCTTAAAATCAGAAGAAACCATTTTCAATCCACTGGTCCCTAACATAGCCCTTATGAATTTTGTAAATGTAGAGTTTTGGAGAGACCATTCTGTCTAGGAGAGGTCACTGGTACCTGGTCCCTAGGCACGGCCTGTGTGGATACATTCTTCCCCACTAAAAACTGGTTTGCCTATGGAAAGCACTGTTTTACTAGTGAACTGGGAGAAAAGAAACCACAAGAGGAATGTCCTTAGGACATTTTGAGTGAGGAACTTTTACAAACTTATTCCAAAAGCCCATTAAAAATACACCTAGAAGAAAACACAGGAAAAAAAGAGCAAACAAATTGCCCCCAAAAATCTTACAGAAAAAGAAAAGTAAAAGTAACTTTATCAAACTACAGATATAATTGTTTTCACTAAAAAAGAAGGAAAAAAAAAAGCACACCTACCGCCTGCAGTTCTGGTCAGGTTCTCCCCTCCTCCCCCCGCTAAAATGTAAAAATAAAAAATACTAATAAAAATAAATTAACCCTTTCATCCTCCATTTCTTCCCCTGCTACGCTATGGACTGAATACATGTTAGAAGTCTTAAAAAAACCCTGCAAGCCTTCAGCTGAACCTGCCAGTATAACTCTTCCCCCTGCTCTTTGTAATCCTGGAATTACATCACCAGAAGACTTTCTCTGCACTGGTGAAGGGAGATGGGTGTTCTGCCTGGAAGGTCAGGACCATTCCAGCTGAGCTGGCAGAAAGGGTTTGGATGAAGGTTATTGCCTTTCTGGGACTTGCTCTGAATTTAAAGACATCCCTTTGAACTTGAAGTCAGCACTTTCCCTCTGAACTGTTGTGTGAATTGCTTATCATTTAGTTCTGCCTAATGATTTAGATAACACCTTTCTAATAATAATGGCCCTGATTCACCAGAGTACTTAAATATGTAAATGGCATCATTTCAGCCAATGGGAATCACACAGTCAGTTAAATATGTGGTTTAGTGCTCAGGCAAATGGGAATCCCAATGCACTCGGTGGTCTAGAAGTGTTGTAAGTCTTGTTTGTAAGGTATGTATTTAATTTTTTTTTCTTTGTAATAAATTGCAAGAGCTGTGGTGGAAAGACTCTGTAGCATCCACGTGAACAGGATTTGACCTCCAGCAGTGGGAGCTGAGTAAGGGATGCTGGATTTGCACAGCAGTTCGTAGGAAACATCCAGAATTGTATATTCTGCCCTTCAGGCAGCTGGGAAACATCCTCCACACCCCTCAGCACTCTGCCAAGCCTTTACTTCCCTTCAGTGAAGGCATGATAACATTTAACAGTGGAATTTAACCCTCGCGATCCTTATTTTCCATCTGGAAGTACATCTGTCAAGAGGTACCAACAAAAAGGGCCTTAACAGGCCAGCAGAATAATATTTCTGGAGGGCTCCAGACAAAATACATCCAGTATGCATGGTGGAGATCAAAGCAGGAAGCAAAGGAATTATTCACTGAAACCAGATTTTTTTCCACACTCCACATTTTCCAACTTTGGTATTTCATGCCTTCAGAGTCCATTATTTTTTTGCTGAAAAGGGAAAGGTAATTCCCAAATTACCAAAAGGTAATTTCTCTATAATTTAATGGGAAAAGAAAGTTTGTGATGAAAAGGTTAAAGATGGAATCATCAATGATATAGGTGGAAGTTTGTCATCTGGTAACCAGAAACAGTAGCAAACAGTTTTATGATGTCCTCTCTGAGCAGCACTCTGAACTGAGCATGGAGGATTTCACTGTTTTTTCTAAAGATAGTTGTTCAAGCAGGATTTCTGTTTGGATCAAAGGATCCCCCCCAGAAACATTGTCATTGAGCCTAAGTCTTCATCTGAAGAGTTTGACCACAATAATAGAATGAAGTCAAAATGACCAAAGAAAAAGAATACAAATGGTGTCATTTTTGAGCCCTTCTGCCAGCCTCTGAGAGAAGACAGAAAGCGAAGCAGAAAGCGCTGGCACGCCAAGCTCCTGCAGCCCCAGCAGGCAGCATCTGGGCACAGACTCCTGGTGCGCAGTGAAGAGCTCTTCCCAAGCTCCAGGGAGGAAGCTTGCAAGACATCTCCAGCAAATCTTCAGGAAGGTCTTTTTCCTTTCGTTCTGCTGTCATTTCCAAACTTCTTCACCCTCAGACTGGTGTCACTTTTTGGCTATCAGCCAAGGAGTCTGACCCTTGAAGTGGCAGACAAGCAGTTTCACATGAAAATGGCCAGGTGGAATTAACAGTCAAACAGCAACCCACTTACAGGTTTTAGTAGGGACAGACCCTGGCACTAAACTGATTCAGGACGCAGCTTCTACCATTTGGGTCTTTCTTGAAACTCATGCACTTATGTTTGGGCAGAGCAGCTAATCAGTGAAGTTTCACTGATTGACAGCCTCTGCTTGTCCCCAGTGGCTGATGAGATTGTATCAACGTGGGCTGTAAGAACAGCAATCTGGAACAATTATCTAACCCGCTTCAGTTAAAAACACCAGGCTGTGGTCTGCAGTAGCCACAGGGAATGTTTGTCACAGCTTTTTGACCTTTATGACAGGTGAGTGGCTGTCTTACACATACTCTTTCCTCAGCATTAGATCCCTACTTAAGTGCAACTGCAAATAATTTCAAGTCCTTGCCCTCACTCTGTATGTTACATGAAACGCTCATGACTAACACCCATCAGAGGCAAAACTTAGGGTGGCTGCAGATAAACCTACAGAGAAACTACTGTTGGACTGCCAGAATACCCCCCACCCCCAGGCACCGACTGCCTGCCTTAGTCTCACGGGCTGAGCTCAGCACTGAGCTGTGCCACTCCTATGGAGCTGTCTGCTCCATGGCAGTTAGCTACCTCAGTGCCCTGGAGAGCGAGAGCTGACAGAAGAGATCTCTCCACACCTGAAGTCTATTGATCCCTTTTGCCAGGCTGCAAAAGGAGCAGTTGGTTTGCAAGGGAAAGTAAGAATTACCCAGACTTTCAAGTCAGTAGGCTCAAAATGTCATTCTCAGCAAAGTTTTACAATTCTCTTTGCTGAATTAAGTTCAGCTTAAGTGTATGCTGAAGGGAGCATTAAGTCTCAGAAGGTTGTGAATTGTGCTGCCCACAATAAGCACCTTTAGAGCCAAACCAATGCTACAGAGAGACTGACCCAAGAGGAGGGGGGAGGAATAAGGATGAGAGCACATGCTGATGCTCTGGGTGTGTGTCTGTGTGATGCTGGCAGAACCTAGCTTTGTAGCACCAAAGTCTCTTGAGGTTTGCAGTAGTCGGTCAGAAGCACCTCCACTGGCGACAGAAGAGTTATGCTGGGGCAGAGCTGGAAGCAATGCATAGCAAACCACTTTTGCTCAGACTACCTCTCCTGCCCTGCCTCTCTGCTGACACAAGCCAGGTACTTCCAAAAGCTCTGGCAATTGCATTTCGAGGTCCCCTGTGCCCCAGGCAAAAGCTTTCTCTTTCACAAACATACCAGGCAAAAAACAGCACAAGAAATATCACCTCAAGACTCTCTACCTTTCAGTAGCTGTGTCAAGACACCAGATGCATGCTCTGTTTGCTTTTAGACCAGACAAATCCAAGCAAAGACAATCCCATGCAGCACAATCACAAATAACAGTCGCAAACCAAAAGGAACCAAAGGGAGCAGAAGGCATCAGCAGGTTCTTCCAGAGATCTGTACGTTTTTGAGGATTAAATTCAGCCAGCACTTTTAGAAGGGGCTAAAATATCCAAACTACCTACCTTGTGAGCAGAGTGCTACAAGACCGGAGTAGAAATTCACTCCTGCTGCTACTACTGCAACCTTCCAAAACCACACCATCCACATACCTGGAGGGGTCTTTATTAACTCGTTTATGCTTAACAGGTGTGGAATTAAACCACCAGGGCTGGGGGCCATTCCTTTACGTAAGTGCTGCTCCAATTTGCTAAGCTTCACAGCTGCAGAGCCTTGTAACTGGGAGCTGAGTCTTACATTAATGAGATATATTAATGAGAGAACAAGCAAGACTCCCTCGCTGCTTCTCAATTCATTTTCTTCCTGTGCCATTTCACCTCCAGTATCTCAAGCATCTCATTAAAACATCACACGTGGAAAGTTTCATTCAAAGGATAATGTTGGCGTGAGAAGAAATGGTTGTAAATATTGTGGATTAGTTTAGTTAGAAAGTGGCAAGGTATTTCCTAACTGCCTGAGCAATATGAGCTGCCACTGGCCTGAGGGACAGGGAGGGGAGAAACACTGGGTGGTAGAAACCTCACTGGCTTTTAGATTAAGTTCAGTAAATGTCTGAAGGGGTGAGGTGACATATGGGTTGCAATAGTCAGGGGCTGGGCTCGGGTCTTCAGACTGTCCCTGGCAGGCCTTCTCTGCATACAAGAGATGTACATCTCTGATGGTGCTGAGAGGCTGTATGGAAACACTTGGAAAAAAACAACTACTTGATGAGCTTGTAAAGAGACAAGCATAAGGGTTGAATGGCTGAGTACAGGAGGAGGTGGTGAGCACTTCAGCTGGCCCAGCTGTAGCCAGGAGTAGCTGTGGTGAACACAGCCCATGATCCATAGGTACAGCACCACAGGAGCTCTCAGCTGTGGTGAACACAGCCCATGATCCATAGGTACAGCACCGCAGGAGCTCTGGTGGTAAAGACTACACAGCAGTGCTGTGGGAGCGAGCGCTGACCTCCTCTTTTAGTGGCAGCAGCATGCCAAGGGCAGGACTTCAGTGGAGAAGTCTAACTAATGAATCACCCCTTGGTGTTTCTCCACTGGCATCTTTAAGTGCTGGACGCTTCCCCCTGTCTTCCTGAAACTGCAGGGTTTCAAATTTTCTGTGCCCCTCACGTGAAGGACCGAGGAAAGCGGGCACATTTTAGGGAACAGATTTAGGCTTCCACTCCTTTGCTCATCTTCTAAGTGTACTGTGATGTCCACTTTAGTCCGAGAGTATATTTTTTGTTAATGGGTAATTTAGGCTCGAGATGTTAACAAATGTAGGTCAAGAAGGATAATTAAGATGTACATATGCAAATTATAACGACATGCTCCGCAAATTTGCATGCGACCTTTGGTTAACATTTAACAAAGCCATGTGGATTGATTTCTCTAATAGGATATCATCAAGGTATGCTGCCATATGCTTAATTTTAAATGAGCCTTTAATTAAGCTCCTTGAAAGCCTACAATTTAGAATGGCGTTAGAACTTCTCGCTGACCAGGGCTGGTTCTCAGGAGGGCTGTTCCAGCTCACAAGAGGTGCTGTGTTTTATTTATATTTATTATTCTGTCCAGCTCATGGGAGGTGCTCTATTTTATTTATATTTATTATTATTTCCAGCTCATGGTAGCTGCTCTATTTTAACCAGAGGCAAGAGACTGAGAACTTCTCTTTGTACTCCCTAACTCCATGGCTCCTGAGGAAGGTGTTACTGCTCCTGCATGGACAAGGAGCCACCTCTAGAGGAGCAGGTGGAAGCTGCACTTGGCTGGCTGAAATCTGACCAAGAAACAGACCTTGTCTGAAAATTATTAATCATGGAATCTCTCAGTTCCCAGTGTACAGTGGCTACTGTCAGGTTTTCCAGCAATATCTTAATTTAGTCACCACAAAGTTGTTAGCATTTCACTTTAATAAAAAACTACATAATATCCTGGAATATTCTTGAATGATTCCAACTTGAAAAATGAAAATGACCTTTAAATCTATCCAGGGCAGTTCCTTTGGGCACTTTTAATGCAATAATTTATTAAGCTCCTGTATTCATCATGTGTGCACAAATACCATGTAAATATTACAGCTGTACTCCAGGACAAAACAAGCATAATGCAGACATAGAATTGTACAGAGAACTGACAAACAGGGAAGAAGGGGGATCTAGTATTTTATGTACAAAAAAAAAATATGCAGCTTTTTGATAATTTGTAAAAATGCATAACTTTTGGCATTTCAGAGAACAACACTGTATAAAAATAAATATTCTATGTACAGTAACACACAGAGGCCAGTCCAGGGTTAGAATCATCACTGCAAAAGAAGACATAAATGGGTGTTAGTGACAATTCATTGACAATTGTTAATGACAGCTGAACAGGGGAAAGGACCACTTCATGGGATGGAAGGACAGGGGGACAGCGACAGGGAAGGTAGCTCCAGGGTCTCCAGGAGGAACAGAAATGGTGTCGGGTCTCAGCAGAGATCCTTTTCCCTTCCCTGGGGAGGGAGGGTGGAGGGTCACTGCGGGCTGACTCTCCACCTCCACTTTCTTCATAGCACCGTGGCCTGAGTGCTTGGCACTAACGCGCAGAGCAGGTGCTGTAGGTGGGCTGGACCCTGAGGAGTGGCAGAGGGGTCTGTGGGAACCTGCCCTGTGCTGCAGCCCAGCTGCCAGGCCATCCCTCAGCGGGAGCACTGGTGCCAAGAGCCCAGCTCACGTGCTCGGCCAAAACAAGCTGTGATCATCTGCCCCGCTCCCAGCAGCCTCCCATGGCACCCAGGGTGCCCAGGGCATGCCAGCTCCCAGCCTCGGGCTAGGTGGGAATCCAATCTTTGTGCGAGTATGAGGGCACTCCAAGGCCAGGCAGCTTAAATGCCACAAACCCAATTCTCTCCTTTGTAGCCCATAAAGCTGAACCGCAATACAAACAAGGGAGAGTGCTGGTTGCTGCTCTTCAGGGGTACAGTCCTGGAGATCCCATGCATGCTTCCACATCTCTGTAGCTCTTAGACAGACTGACTGAAAATCATCAGCACAACCTGTATCACTGCCAACTCAGCACAGTCACAACATTCCCAGGATTATTTTACCTTATTCCAGCAGCCTTGAACCGGAAGGCCATCTTCCCCCTGTAAAAGAGATGGATGAAACAGCAGTTTAGGGCACAGAAAACAGCAGAGAGCTTGAGGAAAGAGGAGTGGGTTAACTGCTGCAACAAACAGTCTGAACCAGGGCTGGAGGAATAGTCTGAACGATATTCCTCACCCCCTTGGAGTCACCCCGACTTCTGGCTGGCATAACCAGTGTAGCTTGAAGCGAGAGCTGGGGCAAAAGAGAGGAGGTGCCTGCAGGCTACACAAGGAACTTGTGTACGTGAGGTCTGGAGGCTTGTTTTCATTCCTCGCTTTGGAAGGTGTTTAGCCAGGCTCCCCTGAAGAAAGTGAGGAACACAGGAGGTCCCATCAGGCAGAAAAATACTGCAGGGAGGTGGCAGTGGACAGTGCGAGGTGGCTGGTCTGCATCCTCAGGCTTGACTCTGTAATGCTGAGTGTCAACCCCAGAGGGATCACTAACCTTGGGTCCTGAGCAGGGTCTGGAAAACCCCTCCATTGCCTTCTGCCCTGTTAGTTAAGGGGTTGACTTTGTCCCGTGAGGCCACCCAGCTGTCCCTTCTTGCCTCTGAGCAATTAGGAAGGCAGGCAGCTGGGCAGCCTCTGTGCTGGAGGAGGATGTTTCAGCTGACTCCCTGAGCAGGGCTTTTTGTCTCAGTAAAGTCAGGGAGACTTCTGTGAAAATCCCCCGGCACTTCTGTAGCCCTGCAGTCTTGGGCTGTGCTTCCTAATGTAGGCATGTGGTTACTTTTTTGTTGTTATTATTATTACTATTTTTTAATGTTGAAGAGGGCTGGATACTTTAAAGTCTACTAAAGTGGATGCTTTAAAGTGCTACTAAGAGCTTGAGAATATCCGGGTGGGAAATGCTTTTGTGAATTACTGCCATTAATTTCATCTCAGTTCAGACCTACTTGATTTAGGAAAACAGGGAAATATGTCAAGGATAAGATGCTCTTGAGCAAGAGATAAAGTCAGATGTCAGGAGCTACACCTCTGACATGAGAAGTCCAATACTTGTGCTGTGTGCGCATCAGGTTTGTGGTCTGTCGTTATTGCCCAGGAGGGCTCAAGAGCAGGAAGGGAGATGGCACAACACGCAATGCAGGTGCATTTCTTCACTCGAGTGCCTCAGTGCTCATTTCTCCAAGTACTACGTGAGAAATCGACAGTGCCTATCATCTCGTTTGAGAAGGGGTAAGGAAAAAAAAACAAACAGAAAAACAAATACATAGTAGTATAGTGAGAAATAAACTGTTTAAAGGAGACAGGCTTTGAAGGGGCTGATGGAGTGAATATTGCCATGATGCTACAACCGTATCGCTTTTCAAATGCATTTTTTAGACTGTGGTCTCCTTGTGGTGCTTCCTCCCCATCCCCCCTGCTATGTGGAAATCCTGAGTTCCAGGTTAATTACTGGGCAAATCATGGCATTCCCATTGGTACACTGGTGGTGGTAGGAATGGCTGGTGTAGTGCAGTGCAGGAGGAGATGGGAGGTTAGGTGTATGAAGGAATGTGAAGCCAGGGAGTAACAGCTTAGGCATCAAAGGAAGACCGGGGTCACAAGGAAATGTTTGTTGCAGGTGAATTTGCCGCGAACGGAAACATGACATGCTTATTAGTACCGAGTATCTCCTTCCACATTGCTCAGATGTGTAAAGCATTAGTTCACAGCCTCCATAAGTTACACACATGGATGTGTCAGCTGGTTGCTAAGCTTTTAACCTAGTTGGATCAAAAAACATGCTTATTCACGTTCCCAAGCTAGCTTGCATGCCAGAACACTATGTATAAAAAAAAAAATGACAGCATCTGTATTTCACTCGATTTTCTGGCAGATTTCCCGTAACAAAAATAGGTATGAAAAGAAGAGCACATTCTAACATGGCCATGTGGGGTGAGTCCTGACTGAGAGCAGACACAGAAAAAGAAATGTAGTCTTCCAGAGCACGAGCAGAATCCTTGCACCTGTGAAATTAGGTGCCTTATTCGGCCCAAACTTACACCATAGAAACCTGGATATTGTCACTGGGAGGCAAAACATGCATCTGGATGTTTTTTAACCCTTTGTGGACTGTTCTGGGCAGGTGTGATTTCACCCATGGGATTGGAAGAAGAGCTTCTTTCAGTCACTCAGAAATTAGAGAGGAGCAATGGAGACATTGCAAGTAAGTCACCATTACGGTCACTGCCCCAAAGAGACAACAGCAGTGCCCAAAGGAGGGAAGACTAATGTCAGCTCTTCACAAAGGCCAAATAACAAAGGCTTATAATAGCAATTTCAGGGATAGTTTCCTCAGAAAACTAAGAAAACCTTCCAAACTGAACGTGGCTTTTCTTCTTTAGGACACATTTTTTTCAGCTAGATGAACTAACTGGTATCCCAACCCTTGTAAATGACACCAAACACCTTTAAATGAGCATAAAGCTTGGAATAACCATCCTCAAGCTAACCTAGTCATGCTGAAGAGGGGCAGGAAGGACAAGGATTTACAAATATCAGCATGTTATAGAGTTATTGGGACGGCTGTAGGGAGCTAAAACCTCCCCTGAATGCTGCATCTTGAGGAAATCTCAGAGGAAATTAATAAATTGGTGGTGTTTAATGGGATACTTAGAAATCAACTGAGGTGAAGTGCTCCTGAATACTTCTGTCCTACAATAGTTGTGTTAGATTAGGCACCAATACAATAATCATCCTTTAATACTTGAATAAGGCTGATATTAGGAAACAGTCAATTCCAAATTCAAGAGTCTTGGATGCTGTGGGTACCATAGTGGACTTCTGGGGAGAGTCACAAATAGGAACCCTCTGGCACAAATCGAGGGAGATAAATGTCCAGCTAATGTTCCACATGGGCTTGCTAACAGGATAACTATTTTTTTCAGTCATCATAACGTATAGAGTGACTGAGGTAATACCAAGAGGTGGCAGGCTGTGCTCGACATATACAACCACCTAAAACCAGAGTTAATGAAGGGCACAGGCATCGCAGATCCTTGCTAGAAAGCCGAGCCAGCGCAGAGGCAGGTCTTCATGTGTTAGTCTGCTGAAAGTTGTCAAAGGGAAGACAAAGGAAGAATTGAAGCAGCTGTAAATAAATTCTCATTCCCACTACATTTTTCCTCATGCCACAAAGTAATGCTGGCAGCTGCTGGGAATGCTGGTGGGAAGGGCCTGTTTCTGGAAGCAGCGGCGTGAGGAAGGCAGGATGGAGATAGGTGAGGAAGGACTTGCCAGGTGTCTCTAGGGCATGCAGCTATTCAGAGGTTTCAGAAAATAATCATCAAGACACAGAAAGCAAACGAGCATGCAGGAAAGGGAAAGTACACCATACCAATGGGCATGGGGCATCCAGGCCGTCCAGCCCAGGTAACCCTGGCTCACCCTTCTCGCCTTTAAAACCTCGGAGACCCTGTTTATGAAATCAACCACTATCGTTATTTCAGTTAACGCCGGTCACCTCCATGTCACGGGAGGAGAGGCCGAGTCCCCCACCGGGACTGCCGCAGGACACTTGGCTGCATACCCAGAATACAGACAGCCCATCTTTTTGGTTCTGGTTTTGTCTGTGTAATCAGTAGTTGCAGCTTCCTTTCTGTTTTGTTTTTTCTTAATGAGTCAGGAGGTACTTCTCCAAGTTAAATCTCAGGGGATGGGAATGGAGTTTCCTCTGCCCTGAAGTCACCCATTCTTCCTGTCCTTGCTAGGAAATCCAGCAGCTGGATTTCTAGATGCATGATCCACAAGTACTCCTGTGATTTATAGCAGTGCTGCAGATTTTTGGCAGCGTTTGCTGCAGCGTATGAGTTTAGATTAGATGAAAACATGTACGTATGCCTACACTTATTCATTTACAGACAACATATTTTGACAGAAACATATCCCGTTTAAAATAACTGAGATGTGTTTTCCCTCTGGGTAATGCAGCTCGAGTGCCCTGTGTCGCTCTCAGGCAATCCCATCAGCTGGCCATTATTCCAAGGCAAGAACAACAGCAGTCAGGTTCTGCTGTCACAGAGATGTGATGCCATTAAACATCTCCAGAGAAAAGCCATCACTGGCAGCAGTCACAGGGCTCTATCCACAAAGGAGAAAGTCCTGGGCTCCCAGCACATGGGACACCCCCATGTACTCCAGTGAGCTCTGGAAGAGGAAGGAATATAACCATGGTCACTCACCAGCCTGATTGCTCAAAGGGTTGGTGGTTGCCCACTGAAGGAAGCAGCTTTGCCATAGACTGCAGTGGGAACCAGGCTGGGCCTTGGCCGAGTGCTGTGCTTGTGCAAGACCATTATTTGTGTTATCATTTCCTTCTTTCTTCACTATCAACAAATCTTAAAACAATACATTTGATGAAACAGAACATACCAACGGACAGGGTGCATCTAATCCAGGCGCTCCTTGGTCTCCCTTATCCCCTTTAGACCCTCTAGAGCCTTTCTTGCCCCTCTCCCCCTGTAAATAACAGTTTAGTCCAAGAAAAAAAAAAAAAAAAGAATACACAAAAGCTTTAGGATCATCCATTTCAAACAAATGTCAGTGATAGCTTAAAAAAAAAAAAAAGGATAAACATTTAGGAAACATTTTAAAAGAGGAGAAATCTCCCATTTGAGACATTAAGTGAAAAACAATGTATGGAGCTCCTACTTGGCTGTGTAAGCACATTGGGCACTGCTAAAATCCCACCCTGGCTAGACTGTAAGGGCTCTGCAGCAAAGGGATTACTTTATGGACAGCCCTATAGACAGCCAGCAGAGCTATAATACCTCCTCTGTCATACCATCCTTAGGAGATTACTTCTCGGGGCTTCCTATGCATTCAGTATAGGATATATTCAGAGAGAAGGGCACCTCGGAGAGCCAGCAGACCCCAGCCTCGCAGGATGAGCAGACACTCCTCTGGCCAGCAGCGTGCCACCTCATCTCAAACTCCAGCCACTGGGGAGGGTCCCTTCTCTGCCACAGGAGCTCCCGGGTAGCACCTGCCTGGTGCCTCAGATGACAGAGCCTGTGGCAGACCCCAGACAGGCTCTCCAGCTGCAGCAGGAAGGCACTGCTGGCACAGATGCTCTGTGGTGATTGTACTTATCCAAATTCTCATTCTTAAAGAAATTCTCACTCATGGGACTGTTTTGAGAAGCTTGCCCTTAGTTGCTGACTTTTCCTTAAAAGCTGGGTCATTTTGCTGTTGCTTTTGTGTTTTGTTTTTGTTTTGTTCTTTTGCGGTGTTTTTTTTTGTTGTTGTTGGTTTGGTTGGTTGGTTTGTTGTTGTTTGTTTTGAGAGGGGTTTTGTTAAGATGTAAAATTACTTCTGTACCCCAGAGCAGCAAAGCTTTCACTGGAATGAACATGCTCACCTGAGTTTTACAGTGGTGCGTGCACTGGGGTGCATCAGCATTTCTAAATATAAAAGAGACTGCGAACAAAGGAAGTACCCAGTCCCAAGAGCCTGCACCACCTGTGTGTCTTTTGGGATGCTCCAAGTAGTACTTCCCCAGAAAAACCTGTCAGACAAGCGACTAGTCCTAAGCAGCTGAGCCACAGGGCAGCACCTGGTCCCTGGCCCTCCTGGCACAGACATACTCCAGAAGCTGCAATTCTTACAGTGGTTTGATATTACAATTTCTTCACAGGCTGCATGCTGAGTTACATCAGAGCCAGGGCTAGGGGGAAACTAATTTAACAAAATCCCAGCACAAGAGGCTCACTGTCTTGTGGAGGGGCAGCATGAGGTCAGTGAAAGCCATCCTCAAAAGGGGCTGAGGGAACACCCAGATGCCCTGTTGATGCTGCTCCTCACCAAGGGAGGATACACCCTGCCTGTAGCAGGTCAGCCAAAGCAGGGTATAGCCTGGGGATTTGACAGTTCTGTCTACACCAAATCTTTCTGTATAACAGAGGAGATTATCAAAGCTGCTGAGCAGAAACTAGGGGAGGGAGTTGCTGCACAGGGAATTTAATTTAGGGTCCTTGTGGGGAAGGTTAAAGGAATTAAGGGATAAAATCAGACAGCACAGGTTGCTGTTTTTAATTAAAAAAAAAAAAAAAAAAGTGTTAAAACCAAAGCTGTCAAGAGAAATGGATGCGAGAGGAGAGGCAATGAGGAGAAGTCACCCAGGACCAAGCACTGGAACAGAGAGGATAATCCAGGAAAATGCGGCATGGGTTGCTCTGGAGGGAGGAGGAAGGAACCAGGAAGAAAGGCGGAAGAGGAGGAAGGGATAAAGGGGACAAAGGTGGACCTGTAGGAGCGAGGAAGACGCACATACACACAAGAAAAGAACCACAGGCATTAAAATAACAGTGAAGATAACAGCTTTGTAGCACAAGTTCAGGGTTCACACTTTTTCAGCTGGGTTACTTGAAAGGCCATCGGTACCTGTTGCTACCTAGAGCCCCATTACCATCCCTGCCTGTGTCCTGATCTCCCCCACCCCAAACAAAGGGCAGCAGGAGGATTTCTGGGATTTAGAAAGCACTGCTCTGCCTAAAGTAACAAAGCTGATAGTTTTGCCACAGTTTGGAGAGACTGTCCTGCCCTTCCGAGGAGGTTCTGACACAGAAGCCCGTGTAGGGAAGAGCTGGTGCTCAGCTAGGGATACGGGGCTGTGAGGCAGATCCTGGGCAACCAGCACTGCTTCCCATTCTGCTAAACGGTACTAGTCAGGTGTCAGCAGGGACTTGACAGGGATGGAGGCATTCAGACAAAACAGCTGTACACAGGAACCTCACCAGAACGGTGCTGTCTGACTCCTGGAAGCAGTAGTGAACTGTTCACACGTTTTGAAGAGGGGCAGGAGAGAGGAGAAGCCCCTGTACCAAGACTCAGGGTGAAAAGTGGCATTTCCTAGGATCCCACCTGCAAAGGTATCGCGCTTGCCCATTAACAGGCTCCAGTTTTTCACACTTTTCAAAATATTGGTTGCATTGAGGCAAAGGGCACATGTGCTTCAGGGGCCAGCAAAACTCCCCACTCGTGTCTTCCAACTCGCCCTCTACAAGGAGGTGCAGTTTCTTCCAGTTTACATTTGCCTTTATGAAAGAGCTCAGAGAAATCCTATCTACAACCAATTGAAAGATCCTTCTTTTAAATAAAGCACTGAGTTTAAAACCCAGCTGTAAAAGTCTAGGAATTCTGTTAAAGTTTTTTGTTTAGAAGCCACACAAACAAACAAAACCCCCACATCTTAGTGAAGGGAAAGTTAAGAAGCAAAGCCAGAAATGCAATGATTAAAAAAGGGGAGAACTTTGGAGCTCCTGTGAAACTTGGACCTCTCTCCCCTAGTTTAAGATGCCAGTTGGCTACTGCTTTCCAAAACTGCCCATTCTCTGCAAAGTCAGGTCAGAATGCATCACAGAATACATTGCATCACTATGTATCAGAAGAAAATTCATAATGAAATCACCACACGGGCACATGCACTATAAAACTTTACATTTTCAGGTAAACTTAGGTGATACCAGAGTCTTATGAAGAGAAGGTGTATGAGGGAGCACAGGCATAAAGACATGCACACGGGTACTGTGTTGAACTGCTTGACATATTTATACCGTTGTAATCTTAAAAAGACTTGAATCCAGAAATCATTTCTACTTCTAAATATAAATTATATTCAACTATAGTTCTCAACTGTTCTTATCAAAAAGATTCAGAGCCTTAGCAGGCAATAAATTCATTAAGGGTTGGAAAATCTGAATGAAAAGCAAGGAGCTTCTCAAAATGCACTTTTTAGTAAAGTTTATCCTTCTAGAACACAGGAGGTACAACAGAAAAACAGCCAGTCACATTACTGGTCTTGACCCAGCTCTTCACCATCTCATCCATCCAGGACCATGCCTGAGGAGACTTCATGTCTGATTCTTTAAGGTAAGTGAATTTAATTCATCTTTTCCAAATTTCCATCTTCCAAGTTCTCAGGAGGATCATTTGCTAAAGGGCGACCTTCCTTTTCATGCTTCGGGGGGAATTTAAAAGTATCATAAGGAGATTTGCTGGCACAGTTAGTTCTCCTGGGAATCCCTACCCACATCACTAAAAAGCAGGATTTCCTAAAGCGTGCCACGTTGGCCTAACTCTACGACACACGAAGCCCCATGCTTCAGTGAGGACAGAGCTATGACAACAATGAACACACTAGAAAATCCCTCCTGGGGCTTTCAGGTAGATGTCCCACAGCGTCCCAAGCTACAGGTATCACCTTCTCAAATACAAGTTTGCAAAGTCACTTCTATGAAGGTCTAGCAGACATGCCAGCTACTCAGGGTTGCTCAGGAGTTAACTGGCCCATCACCGTGTGAAGATGTTAGTAACTAAACACAAGATGTTTGCCTGGTAACTTACCCGGATTCCTTTGTCACCAGGAAGACCTTGTAAACCCTGAAATACATCAACATACACACACCAAAAAAACATTTTAAAACAAGTAGGCCCCATTGTATTCCCACTCAAAGAGAATAATGTGTGCCCAGGGGGTTGGTTTTAATGTTTGTATCAATTGCTCTACAGTAAAAGAAAAGATCAAGTAACTTTTTCAGCAGACAACCTTTCTTCAACTCCATTAAACCATCCTGGTTCTGACACCACTACTACTCCTCCAAAGCTTCTTCAGATAAAAAAACTAGTTAAGAGAATACAGTCCCTAAAAAAAGCATCCAACTTTCTTTTTTGTGTGTTAAACAACAAAACAGCTCCATGATTACATAAAATTACAGTTCCAATGCTGGCCTCATTTTGCACATAATAATCTCAGACAGTGGAATTAACCTCACTGAAGGCAGTTTTGATCACTGCAGTGACAAGACAGGGCACTCTCGGACAGGAGGGAGGCAGGCATCCGCGCTGGGGAAAGGTAAACAGAGCAGGTGTGCTCAAAAGCAGAGTTTTGGACAGAGATATGCATCCCGGGAGTCTCACATGGCTTCCTTTGGTAGTTGGAGGACCGAGGTGAATTAACAGTTTCCCTTCAGCTTCATCCACCTCATTCTGAGTCATTGCTCTGAAGCTACCAAGCTCTTCTGTTACTCCCATAGTGTACATAAACTCTTAACTCTGGTTCTTTAATACCCAAACTAGCTGAAATTGCAAATGCTGGATGACAGCAGCATCTGAAGCTGTCAACCACAACACCCCCATACTTACAGGAAGCCCTGCTGGTCCCATTGGTCCTATAACTCCAGGATCTCCTTTACTGCCCTGAAATGGAGACAAAAGAGTCAAAATTGTTACAGGCAGTGCAGCAGTGGCTACAGCAGCACTACAGAAGAAAAGTAATGGCTGTGTTTCGAAGCACCTAAAACCCCAGAGGATGAGATACTCAGACACCAGAAGCCCATCTGAGGGCTTTACATGCACAAGGAGAAAGCAATTCCAGCTCTAGAAAAACACAGAGCTTCTCTATCCCAGAGCTGCGGTGTCCTCAAAGAAGTTAAAGAGCATTGGTCCATTCTGAAGCAAACTCACCCTTTCTCCTTTTGGTCCTGCTGGTCCTGAAACCCCAATTGGTCCTGGAGTACCCTGTAGTTGTAGAAAGGAAAATGTACATTTTTATTCTAGGGCCAGGAGACACTGCTGCTCCTTTAGGACAAGCACAGCTGGGAGGGACAGTCTGGTGGCAGAAGGCATCTAGCACCACTGCAGCTTTCAGTGTTGGTGGCGGTGGATTTGCAGCAGTTGTTATAGGAAATTTGAAGATGGGAACTGCTTTGTTAGATGACACCAGCACCATTTTACAGAGCTTTATTTTGAAACCATCTCTTGACAATTCCCACAGCAGGCATTTCTACCAGTTCCACACGAGGGAATCTTTCCTCTCTAGTTGGTATCAGACAAGCCTGAAAGCTATAGCACAATAAAGGCCATTTAAGAGATGTGATAAGCAACTTTTTTATTTTACTTTCCTTTTTTTCCCCTTATTTTCTTTCCCCCTCCTGAAGTCAGTTTGCTGAGCAAATATGCAAGCATTTGGTTACTTGGTGGCAGGCAGCCAGTCAGCCATGCGAGCAGAAGGACACCATGCTGCAGAGATGAGTGCAGATGCACACAGATGCAAACCAAGAGGGGTATCATTTGGTCCCAGTCCCTCTGTCCCCTTTTTGACCTTTACATTACTCTGACGGGCTCTCAAGCATGCCAACAGGAAAACCCCATCTTTCTACTGACACGGGGGCCATATCCTCCTAGCACCCCAAACTGACTTCCCAGTGCTGCTGGGGCTTTGGGAAATGAACCCAATCAAAGTTTAGCTTTAATATGGGCAATACAGCAGGTAGGGTGGTTCTTCTGGCTTAGAAAAGGATTAAGGCACTTTCAACTCTGTATAAACTTGAACTTGCTGGGGAGATTTCTGTGTTGGAAGGTTTCCTACAAACCCCCTAGACCCTGTTCTGCAGTCTAGATAAATCAGCAGTGCAGTACATCCACCTAACCACATAGTTTGGGTAGGTTTTTACCCTCCTAGCCCTGCATCACATACATGCAGATAGATAATATAGATCTATAAATGTAGCAACAAGTCTGCTAACCTTGATCTACACTTCCTTCACAGAGCCTCAATAATGGGATATTTTTGTGGCCTGTTACCTGCCTTCTAGGAAGAAAAGAGGAGGCAGCTTCTGGAAAAGAGAAGTCTTTCTCTAACAGCCTTAAGGAAAAGGGTCTTACACATTTTCACAGTATCACAGGGTGCCAGGGGTGGAAGGGACCTTGGAGATCTTTGACTTCACCCCCCAGCCAGAGCAGGACCATAGAATCCAGCACAGGTCACAAAGGAACTCATCCAGGCAGGGTTCGAAAAGCTCCAGAGAAGGAGACTCCACAACCTCTCTGGGGAGCCCATTCCAGGCTCTGCGACCCTTACAGGAAAGAAGTTCCTCCTCATGTTGAGATGGAGCCTCCTGTGCTCCAGCTGACATCCATTCCCCCTTGTCCTATCACAGGGCACAAGTGAGAAGAGGCTGTCCCTTTCCTCTGGACACTCAGCCCTCA
>JANHFX010029411.1:0-39280 GCA_027560015.1 Chloroceryle amazona | reverse complement strand
ACTCCACTGGTTACAGCTCTCCAGCTGGACTTGGCACCACTGACCACCACTCTTTGGACTCTGTTGTCCAACCAGTTACTAATCCACCTTACTCTCTGCTCTTCTATCCCACACTTCCTGAGCTTCTCCGCAAGGATGTTATGGGAGACAGTGTCAAAAGCCTTGCTAAGGTCAAGATAGACCACATCCACCTGTGAGCTTGCAATCCTCAGTCACTCAAGTATCCTCTCTGACATAAGCAGGATGTCTGGTGTGAATCAGGAGAGCCTTTCAGACAAGTTAAGACCTGCGTAAGTGGAGGAGTAGTTCATGCAGCACACAACTTCAACGCAGTAAAGGAAGTGAGAAAAATCAGGCTCTCCTTAGATTTGTGAACAGGAGTGCACATCATGAAAATCTTAATTGCGTGCACATATTGCATCATTTTAGGATCATTTAGTGCCACTGAGATCTCACCTGCACACTTACGAAAATGAAATCTACAATTTTCCAAAACAAGTGAGTGTATAAACTGCTGTCATAGTCTGTTCAGAAGCTAGAGCAGCTGAATTATTCCCATGTACACTGAGGAGGAAAAGTTTTTTGCTTTTTAAATAGTCAAATGGATTGTATGTGAGTGATGTGTGATTTCCCAGGAGGGATTAAAAATATCTGACCCTCTGTTAATAGCAGACTATTTTACAGAACCAGGTCAGGATTACCTGTCTCATTTTGAGTTCAACGGGAGAGCTTAGGTACAAGATTTCATTTCTTTCACATCTCACAGCGAGTTAGCAACAAGAGGTGGGAATCCTGCCTCTTCCTGCCCCACTACTAGACGTTGCTTCCTCTCAGATGTATATCCTAGACCAGAACACAGCCCACCACCCAAACCCCCAGGTCTCTGGGACTAAGAAAAGCACGTGTGGAGTTGCTGAAGGTACACGGCCTTCTGCTGCGAGGTGAAAGGCTACTCCTGCCTGGGGAAGGTCTTTTAGATGCAACCTCCCCTCGTGGTGAGATGTGTAGTGGACTATGGAGAGATGCCTGTAAGCACACGTGCAACTGATGGCAGTGCAGCCTTAAGTGCTGTCTGTGAGAACACACACAACTTTTTCCTCACAGGACAAACCACACTGGTATTATTACACCAAAGACAAAACCAAGGAGCTACTGTCATGGAAAGGTGGCAAGCAAGGCTACCATGGAGAACGACAGGATGGAGACCTGGCACAATAAAGAGAGCAGTAGAAGAGAGTGTGATGGAACCATGCAGAGGTTTCATTCATCTTGTTATTGAGATAAAGCAAAAAGGCTGTCATCCCAGGATCTAGACAGACTTGTAGCATCAAAATGACAAGCATGTGACATCACTTCTCAAAGTTTTACACCCTTCCCAAGCCTGCTTTGGGGAAAAGAAGGTTATTCGTGGTGTAAATAAGACTCTGGTGGAAGAGACGAGACAAATCACAATACTGGGGAGGAGGAACGTAGGGTAATGGAGAAATGGAACTCACCGGTGGTCCAGGTCTGCCGTCTAAACCTGAAGCACCCTGAACAGACAGGGGAGGGTTAACAAAAACGAGGCAAGAGGAGAGGGGAGGAGGGTGAAGGGGAAAGGAAAGGGGAGGGGAGACGTGAGTGAAGCAACGACTTGAGACAAACATATGCTTGCAATAAACAAAAATTAAGATTTCAAGGACAGGTGATGATACTTAACAAACCAACAGAACCATAGAAACACTGAATACATATAATCTTAACCTGCAACTTTCAGATCCCCTTAAAAATGCGTATTTCCCACTCAGTGCCACCAAGAAAACCTCTGAGGAAGAAGCTATGCTGTGGCGGGTGATAAAAGGACCATGTGACAGTGGAGTTGAGACCTGCATTGCTTTTGTGGCAGGCTGGGCAACACAGTTGGGAAACAAGGCTCAGAGACCTGTGGTCACAGAGACATTTACAAGCAGTCCAGAGCCAGCAGCTGTTCAAGTTCCTACCAAAAAAATCCAGGCCCTGTAGGTGCACACTTTGTCTGCTTGCTCAACTCTGTACCTCTTGGCCCGAGGGAGAGGTGAGGAGACAGTTGTTTGGAGGTTTATATAACAAGTGGCTCATCTCCCTTTGTCACCAGTGCCCACTTACACCAGACCGAGATTCAGTGGCACTTTTCTGTCCGCTTGGCTATTGCCTTGATTTCCATCATCCATAAGACCTAACAGTGGTTCTGCCCAAGTCCAGTATCTTGCCTCTGATGGTGATGGGGAGAGAAAGCTTAGATAGAATATAAGTACTAAATACTAAGTTTTCCTCCATTTGAGCATGACAAATTGCTCAGCTTGTTGACCCTACAGAGAAGCCCAAGGCTAGTGCAGACAATCGCTGCTGAAATTCTGGCATGATGTCAAGTCCTGAATCACACAGCAGATCCAGCTGTGGGATTTTACAGAGTCTGAAGTAGTTCAGTACCTGTTTGGCACTTCATTAATACAACTGCATTTCATTTGACAGGCTGAAAACACACTGGGGTCAGGCATGGAAAGGCTTATGGAGAGATGTAGGTAGTTCTGAAGAGGGATACAAGGTCCACAATCTCTCTCTGACCTTACTAACAGCTCAGCAGCTGTTCTTCCTCATTGGCCAGCTGATATCATTGATCCAAACACAGAACATTTCTAAGAGGACACTTCTCAGCCAGTCCTCCCCCTCCACAGCTCAGGAAGAGTGGTTTGCTAGCCCAGGGGACTCTGGTTTCTCACGGGGTTCACAGCTGTAGGAGAACCAGCACGTTCCCTGCTACACTGATGAGCCCGTTGGGATAACTGCTGGGCAGGTTCTGCTCAGACTGTCACAAGGACCTCCTTCCCTTGTCCTGATACCACACAGGCTTGAGAGAATAACCTTTTACACAGACAGCTTCTGACTGAATTTCTCAGGGTGAAATGGGGACTGGGTTTTTATTTCTCACTGCTTCACTGAGGCACAATCCTTTGTCTTTGAGCCTTCTGAAAGTGGCACTTT
Source organism: Chloroceryle amazona (assembly GCA_027560015.1). Classification (NCBI taxonomy): domain Eukaryota; kingdom Metazoa; phylum Chordata; class Aves; order Coraciiformes; family Cerylidae; genus Chloroceryle; species Chloroceryle amazona. Next base: position 36,280 of record JANHFX010029411.1, on the reverse strand, counting down.
TGCCCCACTGGCTCTGCACTGAGCCACGGTGAACACGCTCACACTGAGCTCATCTGAGTGCCTAGAGTTAGAGGAGATGCACCCACAGCCTGGGAGGTAACTGCTATATAGCACAGCTAAAAGAGGAAAACATTTTACAAACAGAGACACGCACATTTCAGCCAAAGTCAGGGACAAGGGATCTGGGTGATCGAACACAGGCCGACAAAGCCACACGGTACACAGGATGCCCTTGGCAGTGCTTGTTTCCAGGCAGTACACTCAGCAGAGGGAAAGGGTGAGCACTGCCACCAGTGCTTCTTATGAGCAAAGGACTTGGGGGGTGGCAGAGCAACCGGGTGGGACCAAGTTACCACCGATCCTTTATCAGCTGTCAGCTCAGACAGTGAGTGAAGAGGCTTTGAGTAGATAGGAGCTTCACAAAGGTTCGTATCTAAAGCTCCTGTAACTTCTTTCTCATCCTGCCACAGTTCCTCCTCGCTAAGCTAAACTGTGCACCAGCACCAGTGTAACATGACCATGTTCAAAGACAGCAGGGAATGCAGGAGGCTTCTGCCGTGTCAGGGAAAACACAGAGCCCACTGTGATAGTCGAGTGCCAGCTAGTGAAGAAGCTGGACACATTCCGGGCCACCAAGCTTTTTTACAAAGCTTGGCCCAGGTAACAAACAGCTGGGGAGGTGTTTCTCTTTCCCCGTCTTTTTGATTTGTGTTTCTAGTCTTGCCCTGCTGCCTTGAAGGGCACAAACCCATGGGAAAGCTACTGCTTGTTTTCCCCAGTCCTGCCAGAAGCAGGAATAATTAAAGCAATGGCTGATCTATTTAACATCTAAAAGATAATGGTTCTGTACAGAAATTGAAGCTTTAAGTTTAGAAAGCAAAGGCACGGTTATTTATAGATCATCACTTTGACATTACATATCAAATGTATCTCTGTGTGCATCTCCTAGTGAAGGGTCTTTTTTCAGCTGATATAAGTTTGGCTCATAAAGCACTGCTTGCTTCCTGGATACTTACGGGTAATCCCAGTGGCCCTCTGTCTCCTTTTTCACCCTGGGCACCCTTCTCTCCTTTCACTCCATCAATCCCTGCTTCCCCCTAAAGGAAGGATGGAGCAGAAAATAAACCCACCATAACACCACTTATATAACAAACATTTTCCCCTTCAGAGAGCACCAAAGCAGCAGGGAGAATACAAGAGGCAACAGAGCAATGCTTTAGCCTGGTTCTCTGCCCAGGCGGAAGAAAACCAGTATCAGACAAATGACTTCTGTGTGAGCACCTTGTTTTAAGTCCCTGTCAGAAAGAGCTGATTCAGGCCCAGTGGGTAAAGATGGCCAAAGGGGAACCAAATTCACTTCTGTGCTGCTCTCCCTGCCGTTGCAGGGAGTGTCAGGCAAATACAAGTAAGCACAAGCTATCTGAGAGGGTGGGTTTACATTTTAAGAGGTGGGTTCATTGGAAGTGAATGACAGTGTCGATACACTTTGAAGAAACACCAAACTAGTTTTTTTTCTAGAAGGACTTTTGTAAATGCAAAGGCATCATTTTCAAAATTTGGGGAAAAATAATTTCTTCATTCCTGCTCCAACTGTATTTTTAAAGTTCTGTATTCCAAATTGTAAAGCAATATTAAACACAATACTCCTTTTTCATAATTCAAAATGCAACCCAAGGCTTTCCCTCACATGGTCCTGTTAATAAGGCATTTTAAAACATTATCTTGGTTACATTTTGAAGCAGAAGTGTCAGAAGAACCAAGTTTGCACAGGAGGAGTAAGCATCTGCTTGCTGCAGTCCAGTGTAGTTACAGGACAGCACATTGCTCTGCAGCACTCCCATTTCCATAGAGCCTCATGGCCCTACAACACTCTTTGGCTCGAGCACACTCTTGGCAGAGTTATTTATTTCTGACATGTCTGCAAAGGGTTTAAAAGGATCTTCCTGCCCACTACTGAAAGCCTCATTACAAAGAGATTTCCTGCAGGTCACAGGGATGGAATGAAAACTGCTGCTCTTTAAGCCTACCCAGATCCCTCCTCTGTCCAAGGAGAAAGTGCTGCAGTGCTCCCTCTGCCTATAACCCTGTGCTGGGCCAGACCTTCACCTGCATTTGCCTGGCACACACCCCAAAGACAACTGCATCTTACAGAAGTTTCTCAGACACTTGGTATCAGTGCCTGAGTTACAGACAAGCGAGACAGATAACAGTGTCTGTAAGAAACAGTGGCAAAGAGAGGAACTGGGATAAATATCCCATCCCTTTTAGCACCCAACGAGCGCTGGGAGCCAGGAGAATTAAGACACTTTCCACATTTTCCAATTTTTGCCAAGAATGTCAAAGGAAAAATGCATCTCTCCTTGAACGTTTCCACTCAAGTACCTTTTCACCTAGGCAGGTAAAGCAATGGCATAAACTGAGCATAAACACACTTAGGTGGAGATTAGAAAGCTGCTCACCACCAAGAACAGTGAGGTTCTTGGGTGGCTTTACAGTAGGAGTTACAGGGTATAGGACCTGGCTAGTTTTAAGCTGGAGCTCAGTTACTTGGGACTGTGACAGGCTGTCCACCCCTCTGTGCAGACCTCCACCCTTCAGACAAAGATTTCAACTATGTTCTCATGGGAAGATCTCCAGGGTCCAGTGACTTCCCACTTCTCTGGGTGAAAACTGGAAAGAATGTTAGCTTTCTGGGACCTAAAGTGAGAGCTGCTAATCCATTTCCTTCAAGAAAATATCCAGGAGGATTTGTCCTCTTACCAAGGTGGGAGAAAAGTAACATTTGAAAGCTAGGAAGTTGTTACTGAAGGGGATCCCTGCACAAGCTCCAGTAAAATTTCAGCCTGTGTCATGTTTTCAAGCCTTACCTTCAGTCCTGGGAGGCCCTGAAGACCCTGTATTTAGGATGAGAGACAAGATATGAGCAGTGTTCAAGAAGGTGCTTTAAAATCCAGGTATCCCAGTTCAGTGTGCAGCACAGAGCTTTCGCATTCTGTCACATTGAGGACACAGATGCTCAGCCTGAAGGCCTCTTTATTTGTGTAGAGGGCACTTCACGTACTGTTCTCATCTGGTAACAAGAAGGCTCTCGCCAAGAACAACCTGGCAGCAGGCCAGGCTTGCTATTAAGACCATTTCTGCAGTTGATCCCTTTAATCCCATCCATCCCTTCTTGCTACTGTCTTCCTTTTCATCTCAGACTAACACAACCTTCTCCTTTAGCTACCAAGCCCATCGCAGCACTGACCTACCTGGGGGGTGGGTTTGGAAGGGATACTAAGCACATTTGATTTCAGAACTGCAGTGTTTCTGGCTGTTTTCTCCAGCTGGAACCCCCCTCGGCTGCTTCCCACTCTATACTCATTCCCAGTACTGTACTCCTCAGGTGAATCATTCAGGACTTACTGGAGGTCCCGGTGGGCCTTGGGGTCCAGGTGGGCCAGATATCTAGAAAGCAATGCAAGAGAAGCCACTGTCACAATCTGCTGTCCTCAGTGGGAGGAGGGGAACTGTTCAGAGGGGTAGGAGGACAGAGGGTGCAGCAGAGCTCTACCAGGCTCAAAACCTGGACCTCCCTCCAAGGACTGCGTTAGGAAATGACAGCAATCTGGGGCAGAGTGGCTGAGCAGCAACAGCAGGACTCTGAGGAGGGTTATGCAGCAGTTGCAGATATTTAGGAGGAGGGAAAGCAGCGAGGTTTTTTTTCCAGAAAAAGATCCACTTCCACTACTCTACCACCGTTCCCACAAGAAGGCAAATGCCTCGTGCAGATTTCACCACAATGCTGAGGAAAATATTTGGTAAGCTTTCCATGATCTTCTGCTCTTCCCTAGGCACTCACTACTCATGGCTTGTTGAGAGCTCAGCTGTTCTGGTGTAAAGGAGAAGTGGGGCATCAGCAGCTAGTGGTGGCTGGCCATAGCTCCCACCAAATGAAGCTTGCTGTACTCAGTGAAGGGTGTGTCATAAGAGGGTGGGACATACTCGTTTTCAGCAGCCCCCCTGCCAAATCATCCCTCCCCTACTGCCAAGACTGGGGCAGGAAACTGAGAAAGGTGACGTACCGATTCTCCTGGATTTCCTTTCTCTCCATGCTTCCCAGGCTCACCCTTCTCTCCCTGCACACAACAACAGATTCTGTCACCACCAGCTGCACTCTGGGGTCTCCTTCCATCCAGAGCCACCTGTCAACCACTCATGTGCTGGCATGCAGCAGTTCCCCAACAGAGGAGTGTGAACACACCATGTATTTCACAAACAGCTCACCTGCAGCTCTCCTGCACCTCTGCTTCCAGAGGAGACACCGTACAAAGAGGGAGGCCTCCAGGAGTGGTATTTGATGCCCGTGCAAGGGGAGCACCACAGGACTTTGCTTGCCTTTACCCAACAGTGGCCTGACACCTCTCTGCTGCACTATAGCCTCTAAGGGGGGGAGCACGGCAAGCGGGTCAGCAAACAGGGCATCTCAGCTGACTTAGCCACAGAGGCTCTGCCAGAGCCAGCACCTCCAGCTGGCAACAGGAACGATGCCCAGCTGGCCCCCTGCCTGCTGCTGGAGACCTGGTGGACATTCAGTGACTTCTAAGCACCTTAGTAAGGGGTCTGAGGCTCCCGAGTTGCTCAGCACTTTAGGAAGTGGACCCTCGTGTGCTGCTCTGCACTGTTTTCTCTTTGCCAAGCAGGAAAGAGCAGCGTGTGTTTTTCACTCTTACTGTCAGTCCTGGAAGTCCAATGGGACCCGGCAATCCTGACGGTCCTGGCATCCCCTGGTCACCTCGTTCACCTTTCTCTCCAGTGGGGCCATCAAGACCCTACGGATCAAGAAAGATTTGTGGATTTTTCACAAGACTAAGTCAGGCAGATATGAGACATCATTGCAAGAGCTGAAACTGGCTCTGGTCACCCCAAGAACAGCCATAAAACCCCAGCCAGCCATAAGGTGCCCAGGGAAATGCAGGACTTTGTGAGTATTGGAACTGGATGGGCAAATGCCTGAACATCCTACTGTCACTCGGTGGATGCACCACCAGTTCTCAGAGCAGGGATGGGGGATTGCCTTCCTGCCTCCAGGTTCTACTCATGATTATGCAGTAAGCATAGCCAGCTGTTGTGACAGCAAGAGTTTTATCCTAGTAATCTTGTAGAGAGGCAGAAACTCATTGCATAAAGCTCCCTTGACTAGTGCTGGGAACACCAGAGTTGTGACAGACTGAAGCCAGGAGAAAGGGCACTCTGCCCGTGTTAGTGCCAGGGATATAAGGGATTACCCTATGCAAATGCCCTCCTGGGAGGGCACACATGCTGGTACCTCAGCTGCCTTGCTCACAGCCAGCTCTGCTTGCGTACAGCACCGTTTTAGTTTAAGCAACACACCAGGCAGCAAGTGGAGGAAATGGCACAGAGCAGGACTGACATCTGGGGACAGCCATGGCAGCAGATGGACAACACATCTGCCAGGGTGCCAACAACCCTGCTTCTGTATTGGCACGCTTCATACAGCAGCGATGAGTTGCCTCAGCATCAACCTTGGAGGAGCTGTGAGGTATCTGGGGAGTCCCAGGGCCTTGCCCCACAACCTGAATAGCCAGCAGTTCTCCGAGAGGCTTTGATCTACTCACCGGTGAGCCGGCTTGTCCTGGCTCTCCTTTATCACCCTTTTCTCCCGTGATCCCAATCTGGCCTGGCTCTCCCTTTATACCAGGTGGTCCATCCTTTCCTGGCAGTCCATGAGGGCCAGGGGGGCCCATTTCACCAGGCTTGCCGCGTGGTCCCTGAAAGAAATCCACACAACATGAAGTGAAACAGCTAAGAACAAGGTTACTTTTGCAAAGTAACTCCCTGGCCCAGAGCCTCTTTCACTGCCCATCCTCTCACCCACAGTAATGCCCTTTGAGGAGCCCTGGGCAGGACAAGGTAGATTTGCCATCCCAGCTGCTCCTTGTAGGTTAAGACTTTGATAAACCATTAATGCTCATTTTTGTGAAGCAAAACACTTTTTTCCCCCTGTTGGGAAAAACAGCTGTGCAATGTCAGTGGCAGAGATGGAACATACAAACTCCAGATAAGACCACTGAAGGAAAGAGCAGTCCACAGAGTCTTACCTTTTCTCCATCGTGGCCTGGGGGACCTGGCAAGCCAATTTCACCCTGAAACACAGAGTTGTTACTCGGACAGTTTAAAAGCAGCTGTTCCCACTCCTTCTGCATGGCACTATGATGATGATGATGAGTGGGCATTACAGAAACAGTCTGCAGGGACTCTGGTGATGAAGTCACAGGGAGGAAAAAAACAAACCAAACCAAAAAAAAGCATGGGAACCCCTGTTGTAAACAATACATTGTGTGGCTGCCTGAGAATTTCCCCAGCCTTGTTTATCCTGACTGACAGTTCACAGCCCCAGTACTACAACATAGTCCCCAACCAACATAATCCCCACACGGAGATCGGTTCCCATGAGATGCTTCCTAAAGGGGAGGGCAAGTAGAAAGCATCCTTCAACTTTCAGATAAGGCATTATCATTGTGGGAAAAGAGATTTTCAGGATATTGTATGTGAGGAGTAGGAGGAGGTAGAGGCCAGCAGGTCAGACTGATAGTGCTGTATGGGGAGAACAGGATCATTGGGGAGGCTTGGCAGGGGGAATTCTGCCTGGACTGCTCCTCTGGTTCCCTTAGCTCTGCAAGGGCTGAACTGAGCAAATACCTTCTGTCCTGGTGGCCCTGGAGGTCCAGCCACACCCGGAAGTCCTGGGGGTCCCTAGATAAAGAAAAACTCATTTTGAGATTATCAACAAGGCTTTCCTTTTCATGTTTTGAAACTAAATACCTATTCTGAGTTTAAGGGGAAATCATGGGGGAACTTTCCCAGAGTCTCCTAAAATTGTATTTTCTTGGGAAGCTGAGCAGTGGGGAGACCTGAGCAAGGAGCAGGCCAGACCAGAGAGAGTGGCAGGCATGTATGTATTTCTTTATATTTTCAGGGAAGAAAACAAGAATGACCACAGCTAGCTGCTCCTGAAACAGAGATTAAATTAACAAGGTTTCCTCTTCCCAGCTCCAAAAGTATACTCTTATTACAGAGATCACAGGAACCAGTGCACTCCTGAGATTCCAAGAAGGGCTGAAGCTAAGAAATATTCCCCCCCCTCCCAACATTTTTGAGTGGAATTCCTGATACATCTTGGCAGTTGTCACTTTAAGGACACCCAGGGAGCAGTTTGGCCTAGCAAGTGATGCTACTTACACCCATTTTCTGCTGCTCTGTCATACTGTATTTTAAAAATCCAGCTTTAGCCCTAACCAGGTTTCTTGCCACAAAAAGGAAAATAGAGGAACAATTCTTCCTTTATTTTGGCTCATAATAACTACTTTGCCTCACTTTGTCTTCAACAGGCTTGTAGTCTCTGCTAGTTTAAACGATCTGGTTCGTACAGGACTTATGGCAAGTTCTACTTATCAGTGGTGTAAATGTGCCCTCCCATCTCAGAAAGTGTCCACCACAGATGGCCAGTACAAGCTTCCTTGCAAGGCATCCAGGACCTCCTTTTATTCTGCTCTGGTCAGCCCCCCTTGCTCTCCCCTGCCCCTCCTGAGCACTCCCTGCCTTGAGCAGCAGAGTTAAAGAGGAGAAATAAAGGACCGATTAGAATTCAAGTGCCAAGATCAAAAGGCAAGATGAGCTCTTCCTTCAGCTGTCAACGGCCCTGACTTTAGCTCCCAACTGCAAAGGCCAAATGTTTTAGCTACACTGAAATTGTCAGGCCATCTGCTCAGGATGGACATCTGGCTACTTGCTTAAAACCAGAGCAAAGCTAGGAACTCACCATCAAGGCCAAAGTTCGTATTTCCTAGGGGGGGGGAAAAAAAGGTAAAGATAAATCAGAAAGGAAAACAGCCATTGGAAAACTAAGCTTGTTCCTGGAGGTGGTTTGTTCTCCACTAATGTAACCCTGGCCCAGATGAGCAAAGAGCCTACAAAATGAACAAAAGCCAAAAATCCTGCTCCCCTAGAACTATTTTCTACTATTTCCCCTTTTTGCAAGTAAAACCCAGGCTGACCCAGAGTCAGGCACAGCCACTTGCTCACTGCACATCACCAGTGAGCACTTGAGGAAGCTTTGCAGTCCTTTCATTCACCATCTACCCCAAGTCGTGGGCCACTCCTGGGGGGATTCACACGACCTCTACATCCACCAGTGTCAATAGATAACCAAGCAAGGTGCACAAGTATTTACCAAAACACTCCATGCAGTGAGCTGTGGGATGAAGGGGACTGTGGAACAGCCAAATACTTCCCTTCACTGCTACTGCCAAGGAAAATAATCTACATTGTTCCCAGGTGTCTGCATCCCCTCAGTCACCCCATGGGACAGGAGGACAGTTGCTTACCTGGAGAGCTTCACTGATGTTACCATCATAGTCCATCATTTCATCCTTCCCAGGTTCTCCTTTGGGGCCCTGAAAAATACCAACTCTTTAGCCAGGGCTTGGGGATTGCCCTTCCCATGGGCTACTCAGGGCTATGGTTCACTCTGGAAAAGGGGGCTCAGAGGAACCTGTTTCATGAACCCTCAGTTTTTCATTTATTAAACAAAGCTCTTCAAAGCACATTTTATAGAGGAAACACTACAGAAGTGTAGCCAGACAAGCCCAGATCACCATGCCATGACCCTCACAGCCAGCAGGTCTAGTAAGTGGTGAAGTTGAGGCTAGCATTCAGGAACTGGATCATCTGACTATTACATTATTAGACTTGGGCACACAGCAAACACCCTCCTGTTGCCCTTTGCTGATATGCCAAGTTCAGACTGGGATGTCTGAACCCACCTCCACCTATGAATAAGAAGAGTATTCATGCTGAGGTGGGTCAGATTTCCCCCCCCCCAAAGGTGGAGGTGTCTTCTGATGGAGTGGGAAACAGCCTGTCTCAAACTTAGCCAGTGGCCCTTTGAGGGGCCAAAACTCTTCAAGTGTTAGTGAAGGGAAACCTACCCTTGGGCCCATGGGTCCCTGGTCTCCTGGTGAACCAGGCTCCCCCTGTAACAAGAAGAACGTGCTGTTAGCAAAGCCTATCTCTTCACTTGCTCAAACTCCAGAAATCATTCTCTGCTAGTCCTCTGAAGGTCTGGGACTAGACAGCTCAGTTTTAAAATGCTCCTTTTCCAGCTAAGTTTTCTACATGTAGGAACAAATTTTCAGCTCCTGAACTAGGAGCAGGGTTGTGGAGAAGCACTCTGTACCTTTTCCCCCCGTGACCCTGCAGAACCAGGCCGGCCAACATCACCAGCTTCTCCCTGGGAGAAAGAGAAGGGGAAAGGTTTGTATTGTGTGGAGGGGGTGCGACTTTGCATTTCCAGGAGGAAGAACTGCATCATCCAAGTGTCCCTGCCGTGCCCCCTTCTCCTTGAGTAACCCAAACCTCCCGCTGTCACTTCACACCAGGTACCCTTCTCTTCTACCCAGGGCAGCAGGAAGGAAAGCACTAGTTCAGACTCAAACTGAGTGCACAGGAGGGCTGTTCCAAGTACATCTGAGATGGCACCTCAGCTTTAAGTGGTTTTGGTGTTCTTAGCCAAGGGGCAGGACTTTACTGCTGCTGCTCCTTGAGGAGGTAGAAAAGAAAGGGGAGGGAAGACAGCCTCTGTCCTGCCTCCTGTGTCCACCCTGCCTCGGGTACCACAGGGACCAGCAGCTCTCATTGATTCTGAGCATCTGGTTTGTCACAGAGCCTAGAGGGGAGTTGTCTGAGCACAAGGAGAATATTTGCCTCCCAGAAACACAGTTTCCAAATTCCCTCACCTTCAGGATTTAAAACAACAGAACTAAACCACTCTGCAGAACCTGATGTCCCTTCAACAGGTAATCAGAGGTGGGCACAGATGAATGCAACCTTTGCCCCTTCCTACCCACCTCATGATGGGCACAATCCCTCACAACACACAACTCACTGGAGGAAGGAAACACTCACCTTTGGTCCAGGGGGCCCAGGCAGACCTGGAGGACCAGGTTCTCCTTTACCTCCTGCCAGGGCATTCTCAGCATTTCCCTTCTCTCCCTGTTTGCGAGGAAGAACAAGCCAGGTGTCACAGTTAGGTCTCTCCACCTTCGTACTGTTAGTTCCTATACTGTTGGCTTAGAGAGATGGGGCCGAAGACAAGGTCCATCAGCTGGCCTCTTGATAGCACAGAAATGCCACTGCTCCAGAGCCACCAGCTGTCCCGATCTGGTTTCTACCCACAGCTCAAAGCACAAGGAAAAAGCACCAGTTTCAGAGCTCAGCTTTAGCTGACCTGACCTGGGTACTCAAGTAACCCAAACCTCCTGCTGTCACTTCAAACCAGGTACTCTCCTCTTCTACCCAGTGCAGCAAGAATATTCAGCATGAAGGCAGGCAGGCTACTGTCCCAACTCCGAGCACAGCCCATCTCCTCCTCAATCCTAGATCCTGGAGCAGGAGGAAGGCTGACATGCCACCTTCCATCCAAGGTGATGTTTTCAAAGGCCATCTACTGCAATACAATTCTTTGGATACATTCCCAGGACTGCAGCCACCCCCTTGCTGCCTGAGGGCACACAATTCCTCACAGAAAGGCATCCCTTGTGTGACCCTGTCATACCCCTGGCTGGAGCTGACATCCAGTTGAGCTCTACAGAACATGCTGCTGTACACTGTGACAGTGACCTAAGAGTGTGTGAGCTGTGCACAGAAGGGAGGGAGGAAAGGGAATGAGAGTTCTCCCTCCCAAAATGAAAATAAATAAATAATTTTAAAAATCAAAGCTACAAATTTAAAAAATCAAAGCTACAAACCTTAGTGCCAGGGAGTCCAGGAAGCCCAGGGTCACCAGCTCGTCCCTTCTCACCCTGTTGGCAGAACAGACGTGGTCAGGCTGACTGTGCAGGCTCTCCATCCTAGGGGAGTAGCTGAAGGATGAGCTGCTCCTGGTTTCAAAACCACATCGATACCCTTTCTTGCCAAAGGAAAGTGAGAGGGAAAGGGATCCAGGATCCCCCCCTGTGCACCTTCCTTATCACCCTGGTCTGCTAAACCCTTTTCTCTCTGTGCTTCATTATGGGTTCTCCCCATTTCACAGACCCACAGAAGTTGTTGCACAGGGCAAATTTTATTTGGAGTGCAGAAATTTCTCTGCGTCCTGGTAGAGTTCAGCTCTTTTCACAGAAACCATCCACTGCTTAAATCCATCCTAACTTTTACACCTCCTCATTACACTGTGAATGTGCTTTGCTTTGGCAAAGGTCTCACAACCAATACTCCCACACCTCTCTTAGGAGGTGTTTCCTGCTCTTGTCCCTAACTCCAAATCCCAGTTTCTTAATAAAATGCAGCATAGTGTCTCAGCAGCCAAGCTCTGTGACACATACAGGTCTCGAAAAGCAGTGAGAACAGGTGTGGCAAAACTGGCAAAGACAGAAGATGATGGTGTAACACGGTGCCTGGAGAGCAAGGCCTGCGGGCTGAGCACCATGGAGCGTGAAGGATGCCCCAGAGCAGTGAGCAATGGAGCAGTGGCATCCAGCATTCACTTGGCGAAATGACTTTGCTTGGTTCACCATGACCCCCGAGTAATCTTTTGAATACTGGAACTCAATGAGTGGCCTTTATGTCAAAGTTAAATTCTATTCAGCCCACTCCATCCAGCTGCTAACTCCATGGCGACAGCGTCCTGTACAGGAGTAGGAGTCTGCATTTTGCCAAAGTAGGGAGTGACACCAGAGAAGATACCACAAAGAGATGTTCCAAATGCATCATCAGAAAGAGGCGTGTTCTTACCTGCAATCCTCACACCTCCAAGATTTAACAACTCACACAGATCACAAAGAACAATCCAAACCCTCCTTCCCCCAGCAGGTCACCAGCAGCACACCGCAGCAGCAAGGCTAGCGCAGAGCTCCTCTTGGTGCCTGCAGAGGCTGGTGCTGCACACCAGTCTCCTCAGAGCTCACAGGCACACTTCTGACATGCAGGGGACTTGCAGCAACACTCCAGGTATAGATATGCATTGGTGGCTCCGTGGAAAATAATTAATTAGCAGCAATCTTATGGGGTTTTTTTTAGGTAATTCTAGAGTGCAGTGACCCCTTTCTCTAAGGTAATTTGGTGCCCAGCCATCTGAAAGGCCCCCACCCAGCTTTCCTCTCCTGCCAGAGTATGAACAGTGCTGCTGTAAATTAATGCTCCTCTCCCTGGGAAGAAGGAAAATATTAGCAGGACCTCATATCCTAAGAAGAGGCTTGACCTTTGGGCTTTTTGTAAGGATATAATCTGTAATCCCATCCCAGGGCTCCATGAATCCCTAATTCCACCTTGCTCTGCTTTTGGTATCCTCCCTGTCACTTAGGGACTAGTTTTCAATACACATGCCCATAGGGGCTACTGAAAACATCTTGTGCTGCCTGAGCAGTGGAGTAAAGAAGCAGATTTCTTGAGGAGGGAGGTCAGATTTTTGAGTCCCCACTTAGGGTGTTATTTCTGGAGTCAAAAGATGCAGCGCTGTCCTTAATCGCTCCCAGGGCAAAACTACATCCCAGGCACCTCATGCTGCCCTGCCTGCTGCCAGCCCCCCACCTCCTGCAAGCAGAAACACACCAACACACTTCACCAAGGGGTCAAGAGCCAGAAGAGGACACATAATCCCCCACAATCACAACAATGCCACGCCAAGCAGGATCCCACCAGCTCCCGCTCGCAGAGAACAGAGCACAGCACTGCCAGGACACCAAGCCCAAACACACAATGTCCTACCCGCTGCCCCCTCTTCCCTGGCAAACCTGGGGGGCCCATCCTCCCTGGGACTCCAGGATCTCCCTTCGTGGGGAAGAAAAGAGACAGAGAACGTGCCTGTTATTTGGCTGTCAGGTGCTGTAACATAAACCAGCGAGCCTCAAACACGAGGAGCCAGCTGTTCAGAAACAGGTTGGCTGCTTAGTGATGGAGAGTGATGGGATATTTTTGTACTGTGCCTGCCATGAGAACTCAAACAGGGACGTGCTACACCCAGACAGGGTGTGCCCAGCTGTGCAGGGCAGCTCATACAGCACATGACAGGACAGATCCCTGCAGTAAGACTGCTGTGGACACAGAAGTAACTGGGAGGCAGAAGGGGACAAGGGAAGGGGAAGAGGCACATACTTGCTAAGCAAAGTGTGATGTGCATATTTGATTGAATAGGGAGGAAAGAAGGTGGCAGCTGGAGGGTATTCCCATCAACACAGATACAAGTAGGAGGGAAGGAATCTGCAGCACGGTCCCTCTTTCACTTCACGTCCCCCTATGCTACTACCATTTTGCTTATGCTGGCAGGTGCCATCAGGGTCTGGATTTGGGCACCAGGAAGTATGAAGACTTCCCTCAGCTGCTCTGGGAGGGGAAAAAATGATACACAAGCCAGAAGTGCAGGCTCAGAGCAAAGCTTTCTGAGAGTACCTTTTCTCCTGGAGCGCCGGGCTCACCCTGGTGAGGAATAAACAGGAAAATACAGTGAAAAACCAAGAGGAGAGAGTACAAATCCTCCTAGAGCTGTCAGAGTGGAGGGAAGGACATTCATCTGTGAAGGCCTTGGGCTTGTAAATAAAGGCTTCAGGCTGCTTTAAAGACATACTAGTATTTGTGCCTGGAGCTTGTTTTATCTTCATTAGCCAGCTCTCAGGCTGCTGCAAGAAACCAGCAAGCCTCAGACAAGTGTCTTTTATAAAACTGAGCAACCACGTTGCTGTATTTCAAGATAAGCATTACCAGTCACAAGGGAGCATAAGAAGAGAGGACTCATCTGCTGGCATTAAGGAATTTGACTGTTCCTAGCTCTGTGTGCACAGGGGCAGAGCAAGGCTGCAGTTGCAGCTGGGGTCGAGGGGAGACCGTGTTGATACGGGATCAACGTGGCATCAAGGAGGAAAAGCCTCCCCACCAGCCCTGGAGTCTTCTTTATTTCTGCCTTTTTCCCCAGCAGCTGGAGGGATCTCCTTCCACATCTTGGATCCCCGAGGTAACTTCCAGCCCCCTAAATCTTCACCCAGCCCTTCGCTCTGTTACCATCCTGCCTGTGGGGCATCACGAGTTGGCCAATCTCTGCCCCTAATTGTGGGGAGGAGCAGGGGTGCTGGGTCTGGGACCCCTGCCCAGCGCAGTGGCAGTTCCGATATTCGCCTTTGGTGGGAGCTGTCCGACCATTTTCCCGTGCCTTGTGCCCTCCTAACTCCAGCCCTTGCTCTTAAACGTGCCCGGCTTGAGCCCTGGGAGCGTGATGTAAAACTGACCTTCATCCCTGCGGCAGCCGTCCCGGGAGCGCCCTGGCGGAGAGAGGAAAGACAGGGACACCTTGTTTGAAACGAATCGGACACGAACTTTTAAAAACAAAACAGTGTCAGCCAGGTGGAACTAAAAAGGCAAAATCCGCATCTTTTTCCTTTCCAAAGCTCAGAAGGAATGACTGTAACAGCACACAGCACGCTTCCTCCTTGCCCTGTGCAGGTCGGTCACCTGTGGCAGTGGCTCTCCTTTCCAGAAAGCTCCTCCAAAGGCAGACATGGTGAGCCCAACCCATTCACCATAACCAGATTTCCACCCCCCCTGGTTTTAGTCCTGCAAGCGAAGCAAAGGCCAACCAGCAGAACAGCATCAAATAACTGAGGAATGCAATGACAGACTGAGGACCAAACACACAGTTCAGTGCTTGATCCCAGATACATCAGCTCAAGCATCCCGAGAGAGGCCAGCTCATCCCACAGAGCCTTTGTCTTGCTATTTTCCCTTATTCTGATTTTATCACAGAAGAAAAACCCTGCAGTAAAATGTTTCCAGGAGAGCTCTGAGGCCAGCCACTTTAGGGGAAAAAAATAAAAAGAAAATACTTCCAAGCACCACAATTCAGGCATCATTCTGCAGCTCAGAGCAAGGCAGCACCATGAGACCATGGAGCCCAGCCTGCCCTGCAGTCCAAGACAGGTGCTTTGAAGTCCCAGGAGGCAGATGCTCCAACAGGGACTGCCACATTTCCCTTGACAGCACTGATGCAAAAACCAAGTCTTCCCTATCAAGCCTTTGCTCTCAAACCTCTCTATGCCCTCCATTAGTATTAGTTAGGTCCTGGTGAAAACGTCCAGTTACAAAAGCAAATATGAGGGATAACAAAGGTCTAAGGAGAGGGCAGGAGGTGAAGTGGTGTTAGAAGTTGGGAAATGAGAGGGGTTGGGATGTAGCACATGAGGCAGAGAGGACTAGGAGCCACGTTCAAAGTGAAAAGAGCTCGGAAAAGTTCAAACAAGGAGGAGTGGGGAGCCAGAGAGCAGCAGGATCATACCTCTCAGCTTTCTGAAACAGAAATCGGGGACAAAGCTAAAAAACACAAGGACAGAAGATGGAGATCAGGGATTCTATGCAATATAAGGGGAAAAAAAGCATTCCAGATCATCTCAGGGTCAGTAGGTTTTAGTGACTATGGGCTAGAGTCATGAAAGGGATTACGTGCAGCGAGTGGCTCAGGTTAGGCTTTCACAGTGCATTTGGGGTGCCTGTTCCTCACTCTTTAGCCTTTAAAGGGCAGCGAATACAGATGATGTTATTTTCTAGTATTTATCTCCAAACTGCAGCGCATACACATGCAGCCTCGCTCACACGCTGACCCTGATTCAGCGCTGCATTAGTCTGGGTTCACACTTGCGTCGCCCCGCTGATCACAGGGGGCTGACACCCATCACTTAAGATTGCAGCAGTCACTTGGGACCCCCAATTTACCGAATGCCAATTCCCTAGAAACACCAGCAATCGGCCACTCTCGCTAGTGTAAAGCTGACGTTGCAAGACAGCATCGGACCGGGCATGCCATTTGCTTTGTAAACACTTCTCCCACCGTTTCCCTCAGAAATTAGGCCCTGTATTTTGCAATTTAGAAGCAGAAAGAATTCAGCTGAGGATAGTCATTGACTGACAGACACACACACAAATCCAGGTGATGCTTGCGCATCAGGGACAGTCGAGCGGTACGGGTGAGATCAGGCAGACAAGCATCACTCCACTGTTCACAAGGTACCTTAGAGCCATGTCTTCCTGGCAGCCCTGGCATGCCTCTCTCTCCCTGGAAGCAGAGCAAGAAACACAGAGAAAGAGAGCAAGAGACACAAGATGAGTCCTCCCAGGGCTCCGGTGAGGAGTGTTTAGTGCAGAGCTGATGAGGAAGGCTCCTGGGTGAGAAGGAGCACAACCCATTTCCCCACCCGACTGTCACCAAGTTACCTGCCCTCGCCAGAGCCACCACCCACCAGTGGTACCCTCAAGCCTGTTGCGTGCAGTGGGACTGACCCACTGGAGTGCCACAGCGGCAGTGCTGGGAACAAAGCCAGCCTCTGTGTCCTGCTGCCACCTCCCATGCCGTGCTGCTCTGCAGGGCACGGGGAGTCGCTCACCCTGCAATGGATACAGGATGAGCAAACCTATCTGGAGAACCAAAGAATCCCAGGGCTGTCTTGTACCTTTAACCTGATTTTTATCTGGTGGTAACTGGAAAATAAAACCTCTTCAGACAACCTGCATACTGCTGTTATTTTGCTTGGCATGTTTAGTCCTTGCTTGGAAGGACTACTCAGCAGGGATGCATGTATATGTTTGGTTTTTTTTTAAAAAGCACTTTTTTCAATTGCAATATCTTGTGTAAGTTTTGTAAAATTCTGACTAATACCATAATACCCACAACCTGGGGAGCGTGGGCACCTCCTAACATATGTAACATACTTAATGAGGGTATTTTCAGCTATAAGAATAATAAAACAATAATTATGCTTTATACTGGAGAAGTGAGGACCACTCTCCCTCCCTCCTTCCCAACTATGCTCCCTGAGACCACAAAAGACCAGTACTTTCTGCTGGGAGGCACCCACACTGCTTGTGGAGCCCTGCATATGAGAGTAGTCCCCCACCCCATTAATTATTTAAACCTGCAACAGCAAAGCCACCTCAGCGAGAGGGAGCAAGGTAGCCTTTTACAGTGGGCAAGTTACAGAGAAACCACCCTACCCTGCATTTTCTGCTGCTGGCCCCAGCTCGCCCGCACAGCCCCCACTGGCAGCAGCAGGATCACACAGGCACTAGAGAGCTAATTAGAGAGCAGGCACAACAAACAAGACACTGCACCATTAAAGAGAAAAAAAGAAGCCCCAGAGCCAAAGCCAGAGAATAAGTAGGAAAAACAACTCTCCAGAACATCTTTAAACCCTTAAGTATTTGAAAGCCATTGTAAACCAGTAAGTACCCACTGGGCTCATCCCTTTGTGGTCCCCCAGTGCCATAGCCAGGCAGCAGCAGCTCACCAAAACCAGCACTGGAATGGTGCAGCCAAGCCTGAAGCTGGGAAGCATTACCAAAAGCAGATAGGAAAGGTGAAATTCCCAGCACAGGTCCCCAGCAGGCTCCAGGAAGGTGGTCAGCAACAGCTTCCAGCTCTCCTGAGCATCACGCTCATTTAGGAGATACCTCCACAGTGTGTCCAGAAGAGTTAGGCTACACCATTCCCCTCCACCACCAAGGAGACCCCCACCCTCTTTTCTCCTCCAGCTGATGTGAGCAGCTTTATACCCCCTGGGTGCCAATCATACAGAGGCTGCCCCATGCTGATCAGTTCGTTAGCACTGTTGGCTACAGGCTGCTAATTTCAGAGACCCTTCCTTTTCTGCTCCTTGCTGTGAAAGGCAGATTGGGAGGGGGTTATTGAGCAAGGCTGTGGGCAGTTTCTTTATTGCTCTTTCCTCAGAGCATGAGAAAAAGCCTCCTCCTAAGGACCTTTCAAATAAAAAAAAAAAAGAAATCATCCTTAAAGTTGCCTGTGATGGCTGGGCTGGGGGGCAGCAAGTCAAATGCTTACTCACATGACCCAGGTGACAACACTTACTCCTTGTCTAATGGCCTTCATGAGACACAGGCAGAGGTCTCAATATGATTAAAGTACAAATGGTGGCCACAGAAGAAAAGAGCTAAGGGAGACTCTGTGTTGTGCTGCATCTGTCACTGGGTAGAGAGAGGTTATGAAATTAATAGGGGGTCTGTGTGAATCCAGTGAGCCCCTTCAGGCCTGAAATGTTCTTCACTGCCAGCCAAAGTGGTGATACACTGTGCAAAATTGGTCACTACAGCTAGAATATGAATCAGAGTGTTTGTCTGGGGCTCCTCAAAACAAAGAGAAAGTAGAATCTAGCCCAAGTAATTGGTTCCAAAGATGAAAGCATTAAAAGCCTTCCAGGGTCCCTTGGTGGGAGGAGGACAAAAAGAAGCAATTTCCAAAGGCAACCAATACTGGAGCTGCTACTGGGTGACGTCTGGCTGCTGATTTAAGGGTACCTCTGCACTTCCTTCTCAATTCCTCTGAGCAAGGAAGAATGGAAAAGAAAATCCTGACAAGAACAAATGAAATTCTGTGTTGAAAATAGAGGCTGCTTCAGGGCTGGGGAGGTACCCCTTTGGAGCTGCGATACAGTACCACAGAAAGCACTGCAGGTTTCATCTCTACTCTTTATGAAGCCAGATGAACAAGGGCCCAAAAAGTGAGACCATGTTGCCCTGAGTCATTGTTCTCTAACACAGAACAGGGAAAGCTCTCATCTGAGGGTGACCCTGAGGCATTGCTGGAAGACTTGGAGGCTTCCCTTTTGCCAGATGGGCAAATGATGGGCTGGTTAGTCCTTCAAGCAAGCAGAGCGGGTATCTGCTGGCAATAAAACACAAGACTCTAAGCAGGGGTGGGACACAGTTCTCCTCCCAGGCCACTCTCCAGCTTCAATCCTTCCATTCAGCTTAATGGGAGAGCACCTGGCTGATGGGACAGCAGCAAACTCCTAGCTCCCAAAAGACGTTAGTTCTGGGTACAATTCTGCTTCCATTTACACTGCCATGAACCAGAAGCGATGCCCTTGTGCCCGATGGAATTACACTGACGTGAAGATGGCCAGGGGGGAACCTTTGGATTTTACATGCACTGTCGTATTTCTGGGGAGGAATTGTTTTCTTCCAGGAAGGCAATCACTGCCCTTCTATGCAACTATTAACCCAGAGCCTGCATTCCCAAAGAACATTTCTTTAAGCTGGAGGGAACATATCTAGATTAAGTTATGAAGGGGCCTTTGCTCCCTTCAAATAGTAATCCACCCAGATGGGAAAAATACAGTGTGTATATGCTGCATGATAAATGAGATGCATGCCACATCCTAACCACTCAATATGTGCGTCTCTTAATGCCTTTCAGAACACTACAGGACCAGTTTATTCTCATGATGTTTAAGATGTATGGCATGACACAGTACACTGACCGTTAGGAACACTTGCCAATGTTGTAATGTTTCCAGCACAGTCTACACTGATTAATATACTTTCAATATATGGGTACAGTAAATTTCAGGCAAATAGATGATATCTAGGCACAGACCACTATGAGCCTGCAAAAAGGGTCCAGAAACAGACAGAAAAAACCTGGTGCCAAACCTCATCCTGAGCTGCAGAGTTGGAGTGGATTTGATGAGTCAGCTAACCAGATTTTATGAGGAAACCCCAACCTAGCCCATCAAATGGAGAGATGTAACAAATCATTAGCAAGCTTCACAGTCAGAGAAATGCCACTGGTAAGAATTGAATTCCACCAAATGGATAAAGGCTGATTTTATTGCCTGAGCTTGGACTGTCTGCCTCTGTGGTTAATCAGAGTACAGATGTGTGCCCCATAGAGCTGCCTCAGACCCAGCTTCTTCTTACAACCCATAAGCCCAAGGAGCAGCATCTCCCAGATGATCTACCATGGCAGAAAGACATATTTCTCATGCCTACCTTCATGCCAGCATCCCCTTTTTCACCCTGCCCAGCACAGGAGAGAGAGAGAGAGAACACAGAGGGATGGTGAATATGAAGAGAAATCGAGCAAGCAGCACAATTGCAACAGCAAGGGCCAAAGAGAAAGTAGCCAAAAGGAGGAGCTTGCAATAAACACAACCCCAGGCCTCCAGAGAGAACCGTCTCCCGACAGTAAGACAGCAGCAGCACGAGCTCAGGCTGCAGTCCACCCCTCCCTGGGAATGCAGAGCAGGGTACCTCACCGGAGCAGGTGCCAGAGGTCACTGGCCTGTGCTAATGCTTCCCTACATGTTTTGGGTGTAGACAAACCATCAAACTGACTCGTGGACCAGAGTATCCTCATTCTCCCAGTCCTAATGCAAAAGTCCCTAAAGGCTGGGTCAGTTTTATTCTTTAGTGGGGGCCTGTGGAGGGCTGCACCTGGCCCCAGTTCAGGACAGCGACTGCTCTGGGCAAAAACTGCACAGGCCCTTTATAGAGGAATGAGATTTTCTGTTTACAAGGCTTGTACCAGGCTCTGGAGATCAACCTCCAGCCCTTGACCTTCCGTACTCCTTTAACATGTCTCTAGGTGTGTGCCCCACTTATTTGCCCTTGGGAGAGAGCCCCACTGACTCCAGGTTTGAGAGTTACCTTGGGGCCAGTCGCTCCGGGGAGGCCATGCGCACCAGGCAGGCCTGACTCACCCACCTCACCCTGAGGAAGAGAAGAAAGAAAACGGAGGAAGAAGCAAGCACAGTGAGCAGCAAGAAAGGAGCTTGTAGGTTGTCTGAAAGGTCTGCAAGGATGTGAGAGGGATGTCCCACGCAGAGATGCCCACCACACACCAACCTACCATCGGTGTGTCTCTGGGAGAGGAGCATCATTCTGCATCAAGAGATTCAGGGTGCAAAATGTATGGAATGAAGGGAGTTGTCCCACCATCCTATAGCATATCAGAGCTAACAGCTCTGCTCAGCTCTTTGCCTTCTCTTCCCTTTCCCCTGACGCACTCATCAGGGAGAGTTTTCTCCCCTACTTCCGCCCTCTCCCCCAGCCTTTCCCAGAGAAAGGTCACAACCTCGGGCTCATTCCTCCAAGATCAGCACAGGCTTTTTGCTCAGTAAGTAAATTCGTGAGACAAGTTGTTTCATGTAAGAGGAGCTTGTCAGATAGGCCCTCACTGTGAGGTCATTGCAGGAGGACCCCCTCTCTGCTTCCAAGTGCTGGGAGCTGCCCACCCGGCACACACAGAACAGGATGGGTCCTTAATGGAAAAACCAACCGTTCACTGGAAAAGGCAATAAATTATTCCTGTCTGCAGGAGTGGGCTGTGGTCCACGGGGGCTATAATTTCCACTTCCTGACACAACAAAAACTTCTCAGTTTGTACAGAACTAATTAGAAAGCTCTCAGGTCTTGCCATTTTGCTCACAAAGCACCCATAAAGCAACGTGGAGATAACACGGGACACAGGGCTCTTGTCTGCTGGAAATATTCTCCTTCCCCTTCTCCAGCTGACATCTCTTTAGCAGGACCTCTTCATTCCCTCTCTCCCCTTTGATCCTCCTTTGTGTCCTTCCCCCTTCTCTGTCTCATTACACCCTCTGGGCTTGACAACCCTGCTATTAAGTAGCTGCTGCTGAAGGCATTTGGACATTGACAGCTTTTGCCTTTTACTCTGGAGCAGGATCGACTCTTTCCTGCTTTATTCCAATACACAGCCAGGGACTTAGCCCTTTCTAGGCTCTTGATCAGCTCTGTATGCACAAGAGGGATATTTTAGCCTGGAAGTGGGTGTACAGAGAGAGATGTCTGTACCATAGCTGATGGCAGGGGACCTGTGAGCCTGTGGAAGCCCCATGGCCAGAGGGAGCAGAACTCAGCAGAGGGCTCCAGAGGAGTCCACAGATTCACAGCTGTGATCCCACAAGGCACCAGTACAGCTTAATTCATTGAACAATATTGGAGCTCCCTTTCTTACCTTTCTGCCGGGGTATCCCTGAATCCCAGGGTCTCCCTGAAAAAAGGCAGAAAGACCAGGAAAAAAGTGAGGTTTAGCCTGAGAAAGATAAATGCCTTTGCTTTTCACTGGCATGATACTGGGATGGAAGGGCACTCCATGGGAAAATTCACCCTTTGCTCAGAGTGGGTTCCTGACCCTTCGGACCCGTGGGTCACTGTTACCTGCACTGGACTAGGTAGGAAAGGTGCAAAAAGTGCTATCAGCTGGATAACTGGTGCCAGCGCTGTGCTCCAGCTCAGCAGTTCCAATCTCCTCACCCTGGCTACATTATCTCAAGTAAAAACAAATGAGGGTGGGTGGCTGCAGATGAAAAACAACAACAACCACCCCCCACGCTCGCACTTTGGCAAGTGAATAAATGGGAAACTGCGGTGGAGTTAACAATAGCATTGCAAAATCAGTTCCTGAAGCGCTGGTAAACACTTTGAGAATGGAAGAAGCCAATAAAGCTGTGTGTGGCAAAGGATTTTGCAAGAGGGGCTGATGAGGCGTGCCTTGCTCCGTCAGACATGTTGCTGGGACAAAAACCCTGAGTCAGCAACACAGGCCGGGCCCCAGGGGTGATACTGAGCTGGGTTAGAAATCTTTCTCAGCTACCTGATGTAACCTCCTCTCCTCCTCCTCCACCCCTCAAGATGTACACAACTCTCTTTGACAGTATCGTCCACCTCTGTTCATCACCTTACCACCTCAAAGTGAGGTGAGATGTCTCACCTTTGGTCCAGGAGGCCCAGGTAACCCCTGTAGAGGAAAACAAAACAGACACTGAAGTTGTCAAGTGTGGACAACATTACCTGGACCACAGAGTGGTGGGAGATGCTGACTGCTTTGGTGTGCAATGATCCTTTGCAGAGATTTGCACTGCCCAAACATCCCCAATCTATTGTTCATGTAGATAATACAATCTTAACCCATGCACCCAAATAAATTCATGCTCGCAGCACTCTATCTCCACAGGCCTGGTCTCACTGAATCTGAAGACCAAAAAGCTGCTTTGTTTCATGCATTGTGCTCCAGAATCCTTTCTCTGGCTTTCCTTGGGAAACTTGTTCCCAGCCAGCTGTGCAGCTCTGGAGTAAATCAGGAGTTTGCAGCTTCCTCTGACAAGCTAAATAGAAGGAATATATTAACAAACAAACCACTTGTATTTTTAAATGAGAAATAACCAAACGGTTTACCTGATATGAACCATGAAACATACCAGATGTGTGTGTGGAAATATAAATAAACAAAACATCCATGTGGGAGCTGCCTTCCTGCTGTGAGCAGAGGGAAAAAGCTACTCTAGATACACTCTGGTGCCTGTACCACCCTTGATTCTGCCTCCTTATGGCGATTCAGATGTTTAGTCCTCACACCCTTGGCTCCTCAGAGCTCAAGGGGAGATGAGGACTGCTGCTGCAGTCGCTGCAGGGCCAGTGTGCCATGTGTCTCCCTATAGCTCCCAGGAATGGAGCTGGTTTCTGGTACCCACCTTTCCGTCTCTGCCAGGCTTGCCAGGTTCTCCTGCTCTACCCTGTTGCAAAAGAAAGAGGCACATTAACAGGATTTTTTACCTTGTCCAATTTGGCAAAGGTATTATTTTTAACGGAGCTCCTCTGTTCGCCCTTCTTGGCTGCTTGCTACCAGCCTGAGATCAGGACCGGGGCAGGACTTCAAAGGGGGCAGAGAGATTCTTATCTGCCAGGTTTCTGCTGTGAGAGGGACAATTACACCCTGTGTGCTACTTCCACCCCATGGCTGTCTGCAGAGGCCAAGGAGGAGGAAATGGTCCTGGTGTCACCCACTCATGCACGCGTGTCCAGATAGCAACAGTGCGGGGTGTGCACCACTGCTTTCCCCTTCTGCTCCCCCTCCTTCCTGGGAAATGTTTCTTCCCCACACATCCGCATCCCCTGCAAATCTCCTGTCTGTGGCTATCTCGGCTTCAGAAAAGGCAACAAAGGCCAGAGGAAATTGCCTGTGCCCCAGGGAAAGGGGAAGCAAAAGACTCATTTGTAATTGGACTTACAGGCGGCCCAATTGGCCCTGGCTGTCCTGGGGTTCCTTTGGGTCCAGCTGGTCCAGTGGGTCCCGGTGGGCCAGGGGGTCCCGGAGGACCTTGGACTCCCGCTTGTCCTTGCTCACCCTGCAGTTCGTTAGAACAAAGGGTTATCAGGAGGCAGAGCCAACCTCTCACACCACCCCCCCAAGGGCCAAAGGCAGGTCAGCCTGGCTGAAGCGACAGAGGTAGAAGCAAGCCCCAGGTTAGTGGCAGGAGAGGTTTCCAAGAGTGACGGAGAGCCCCGCTGAGGATGGCGAGTCTGCCTGGGCAGAAGGAGCAGCAACACCCTGCAGTTTGTAAAGGCATCCGAGGCCACCTTGTCAAAGCTTTCTTTAAAAGGGATCTACGGATAACTGAGCGACCCAAACAGATCAGTGAAGTCCAAACAGACAGAGAAGTAGAATTTACATGTCAAGCACCAACATCTCTTCGAGCTTCTTGGGAGGCTTTCCAAAGCACTTGACAGTCATATGTGAAGGGAAGCCTCCCATGACCACACTGGCGCTTCCAGGCAGAGCCGCAGTGTCTTACCTCAGCCTATTTTCTTCCCTCTGCTATATTTGTTGGACAACACTCCCTCTGTTTTGCCAAGGACCAAAAGTAGAAATGCCACAAAACCAAAAGAAAATAACATGATCATCACGACATTTCTGGAGCCTGCCCAAAACAGGCCTATGTATACCAGGCAGAGCTTGTTTTTGTAAGATTTAACAAGCCAGTGAGTGCAGAGCCACCTGCCATTTTAAGCTCTCTGAACGAAGCTGTTTCAGCCAGTTCCTCCCCAGGCTCCTCAGTAGCCATTCGGTGGCTGTGGCTCATGCCTCAGCAATGTCATCTGGCCCAAAGGACCTGGACTCAGGACCAAGCAGCACTGAGGAGACAGTGGGTTGGAAGGGCCACGTTTGAATACCAGACTGCTGATATGTAATTGATGAATCCAGCAAAACCCCTAAGACACCACAGCGCTCGTGCTAGGCTGTTATTCCCATGGGCTCCCCTCCCTAGATAAAATACCATGACATCCTGCTGCCAGCAACCCCATTTAAATTTGAAAAACTCTCCGTGATGGATCCATGGGAAGCTAGAAATCAAACCTGTGTTGTTTCTCAGTTATAAATCAGTGTTGCAGTGGGGTCTCTGCCGCATTTATCCTCTCTGCAGCCTTATATACACTGCTGCTGGGTAAAACTAAGTCTGCTCTCGTGCACTTGTGCGTGCAGGAGAACGCGTGAAATCTGTGCCTTGCATGTGTAACTAGCAAGTATGCTGTTTATCCTGGCTGCCTTTAGTAAAACATGCAAATACAAGGATGTTTGCTTTATTTAGAATGATAAATGAAAGTAATAAGCTGCAAATTTCACCCCTTCTGCCATGAGCTCTACTTAAAAGAAAATTTCCAACATGCGGGCCAGGCTCACAGGAAGCTCAGTCATGTGTGGAACAACAGCCCGTCTCCTCAAGAGACCTGCCAACTGAGGGGACACAGGATCCCTCCTGATCTTCCCTATCCTCCATACTCGGTGCTATTATAATCACAAAATAGAATCAGAGAATTAGATTTCAGTTAGAATTAGACCTTCAAGATCACCAAGCACAACCATTAACCCAGCACTGCCAGGTCACCACTAAACCATGTCCCTCAGCACCACATCTGCACAGCTTTGAACCCCCTCCAGGGATGGGGACTCCACCACTGCCCTGGGCAGCCTGGGCCAGGCCTTGACCAACCCTTCTGGGGACAACATTTTTCTTCAGGTCCAACCTAAACCTCCCCTGGAGCAACCTGAGGCTGCTGCCACTGCTCCCTGGCAGCCCAGGCTGTACTCCAGGCTTACAGCACTAAAATGCAACAGGGTGCTAGGAACCATTGCTGACACCCTGGCAGGGACAGGGAGATGGGGACCGCTGGAGCCCTGCCCCAGAGTGGGGAGTGGCTGAAAGGAGTTCACCCAAATTCCTGTTCTCCTTGCCTTTGCTTTGCTGCCTTGGACAGTGTGCTTAGTGTGAGCAAGTGCCCATCCCTGCAGACCCCAAAACACACAAAACATTATTACCACATCACTGGAGTCTTTCTAACGCATTCCAGCACAAAAAGAGCCCCCCAGATCTAACTGGACACAAGGTGGATACAGTAAGCTGGACATCAGGTGCCATTTTCATCAGATGTCATTCTGTACTTCTAGCCATTGAACTGGAGCTATTTTTCAGTGCTTTTAAACACCAGTTAGACACCCTGATTGTGCCCCAGCCATGCAACTCTTGTTCAGCCTCCTAACACAGGTCTGCACTCAGCCCATGTCTCTGAAGCCCAAACCCTTGGGCAAAGCATTCTTGCTGATGTGCTTAGAGCCAGCAGCAGGATTTTCCTCTCTCGGGCACATTTATTTTGCAGATTCACATTTTGTCTTCACATGCATACACTGGGCTCCTGGATTTGCCTGGTGTTGGCAGATCTGTGGGAGTGGATTTCACTTTGTTGCACTTTGGGAATGAACGCCGCATCAGCTAAACAGATCATGGCAAAATTGTCCAGCAAAGTTAGCCCCTGGGGACCGGGGGAATTTGCAGCCCCGACTGACGAAAGGACGTGGGGCAGAGATTCAAGTTTCCCACTTCATCCTGGATATGAACTTCAGCTTCCAAAGCCTTCCCAAGAGGTCCATCCTTGGCCTGGCTCTCTAGACTGTCACTTTGAAGGACAACCAGTGCAATCTGTGGAGCTTTGTGTGGTTTGAACACCGAATTGATAGAAACTCAACGGAGACCACGGGCTCAAGTGGTGAGGTCAGAATTGTGCCAACAGTGGGGAAGGACCAGGCACCTCGTGGAAAGGGCCTGTAGTGCTGACTGCAGTACCCTGCAAGCATCTGACTGTCTAGACAGACAGCAGGGTGACAAAACCCAGCCACTTAACAGAGGGTGCCCAGCACACTTCAGCAGGGGAATCACAGTGGTTTGTCCACACGGGAAAGTTAAGCCCAAATTGATGGAATGAGGGAGCTTAACACGGGCTCATTAAAAGCCACATGAACTCTGACTATGGATGCTCTTATTCACTATTCATATGTCCATAATTCATGTTACGAATTCATTCCCAAAATAACATAATTATGAATTATGGCCCCGGAAACCAAAATAAATGTGTTTACGCAAAGATTTTATGCAATTTAATGAAACCACTACAAGAGCTTATTTAAACACATTTTCCCAAGTGTCTCAGGCTAGACTAGCCCCTAGAAGAAGCATTTGCCTATTCATTCATCTCAGTTAAATTTCACAGACATTAGCTGCATTTCAGCAAGAGGTTTCTAACCTCTTCTGGAGATTCAATATACAGGAATTGACTCCTTAAGGTAGGAAGGAGACTGCTTGTCAACAGTCCCGAGAACGGTTTCATGGCCCATTTCTTTTAGTTTAAAAAAATGCTTCACTGCTTTTCTTTTTAGCCAATTTATCACATCAAAGATTTCCTCCGCTTCAAAGAAAGCCCCTCAGCTCTGCCCAAACCTCCTGGAAACCCCTCCGTAGGGAACGAAGAAAGACAGGTAGCAAGCCAATTAATCGCAAGCATTGGAGTAAGCTTAGAAACAGGCAATGAGGAGGAGGAGGAGGAGGAGAAGTCTACCTGGAAAGTGCGTCTCTTTATGACCGGAGGTGGAGCCAGCCGCACTGAATTGAGGAGAGGCAACAGCTGAAGAAGATCAGACCAGAAGGTCGCGGGGCAAAGGAGACCGTTAGGGCACCGAGAGTCAGAGAGCAGCCAGGGGAGAAAACAGAGAAGAGGGGAACAGAGAGATTGCCGTGAAAATAAACCCCGTGTGAGAGCCGTGTGCAGGACAGGAACCTGCCAGCAGACCTCTGAGCTCCTCTGTGCCCTGTGTGGCTCACAGGGAGACTTGCCACGTGCCAGCCTTGGCAGATGCAGGGTGGCTGCTTGCCAACCTGATGCTCCTGCCACACAGAGCTTTTACTGCTTTCTCTGCTCAGAAATAACACTTACCTGGGGGACTTTTGACTTTGGAGTAAATACTGCCTGATCTCCTCAGGCAGAATTTACTCCAAGACATGCTCTCACTAAGCTTGCCAGTGACAGGGCTGTTTCTCTTAATTTCTCATCATCAGATTTGAGGCAACTATCTAAAGAACAATTTTCTACATTTTTTCCTAGTGCATTTTCCTAGTTTTGCCCTTCTTCCCTTACAAGAAACACAGAGTATCTCCTGGCCTCACCCTTCCTCAGGGTGTAGGAATGGAGAGAGGGCAGCTGGGGTCAGCAGCAGGCATCAGGGCCAGTGAACAGGTCCTGGCATGGTTCGTTTATCTGGGCAGACGTGACCATCATGGCCAAGGGTATTGCCTTGGGAGCCTGTGCTTTGCTTTTCCTTGTTTAAGTAACATCAGTCTCTGGCTGCTTATATCCAGGAATGCTGCCTAAGGGCATAAAGCTGACCCGGACACACAGAAATCGAATGCACTAAAGCTCAGGAGCATTTGTTCATCTTTGTGCTGTATACAGTTTCTATTTGCACGCATGCTGCTGTCACCCTGGCACACCCTATGCCGGCTCCAGGCCCAGGAATGCTCCTCTGGCCTGATCCACTTTCCTGTTCCTATCAGTTTTCCATTGAAGCTGCTCTTGACTTACACAGGGAGAAGAGAGAGAGACTTTCTGGGCTCAGGCACAAAAATGTGCCACTGTGTGCAGCATTTTCCCATGTGAGCTGTGCACTCAGATCTGAGAGGTGTGCCCATAAGTCCCCCACTGCAGTAACCGTATGCGTCCGAGCAGCACACTTGAAGCCCTTTAGACGTTGTTCTTTGTGCTTGCAGGAAAAGCAAGGATCCAGTCCTGTTGCAAAGTGAAGCGACAACCCAATATTGCAGCATCTCCGACCTGTGACCAGGCAGTTGTGTTCCAGTGTGCTGAGCCAGCCAGCCACAACAAAAGCAGTACTGCTGGAAAATCAGATTTCTTCTGAAGGGAATTCTTTTTCTAAAAGACAGTGCAGGACTGCTCAGGAGAGCATTTGGGACTGCACTGATCCTCTGCAGGGACAGGTTGCTGTAAACCTCCCCACCCTGATGCTAGGTGTGCCTAGCACGACTGTACAAGTGACCCAGCCCCAGCTGAGCTGGCTTTGCCCAGCTCCTCAAGTGCTGAAGTGTATCTGAAATACTGTGCAGCTTACAAGGAAGCAGAGGGAAGGTGCTGGAAGGGATGAGGAGAAAGATGGAGAGAAGCAGTCCTGAAAAATGAGGTGAGACAAGACCCAGAAACAGATTCAGGTGCAAGAGGGGGAGTTTAGAGAGGAAACCTGAAGCCTCTTCCACCCAGCTCCTGCCCTGCCCACTCTGTCCCCCAGTGGCAAGGTTTTATTCAGAAGAAAGCGTGCAATATTGGATCTGCATCCTCGTGCCTTTGCATCAGAACTGGGTCCCATCAGACCATTACCCACAAACCTTCAGCGTAAGGATCTGGTTAGAGCGCAGGGCTGCGAGGGTGGTACTTAGGTATTCCTAGGGGATAGTGGAGACACACGACACAAATGGGGTCAGTTAGAAACAAGACATTTCTGAGAGCATACAGAGCGCTGCTGGTCCCCCCTTTCCCAGGGCAGCACTTTGGAGCAGCTCAAATGGCCAGGTCACACCAAACAGGTGGCCCCACACCTAGGCTTGTCCCTTAGAGCAGTGCAGCCCATACAGGCTCATACAGAAAAAAAAACCAATAGGAAACTACAACACGACCCAAGGCATCCATCCTAACCTTACATTTTCTTCTGAAGGAAACAAAGATGAAACAAAACTGAAACAAGAACCCTGTTTTTTCAGGATGTTGGTTTTCATTTCCTCACCCAGAACATCTGACAAAGAACTCTGTCAACCAGTAAAGCAAGAGCAAACTGTAATTCAGTCAAATGTGTAGCATTTTTACAAGAAGGCTCATCCTAATTTTCATTTTGGTAGGAAGAGAGGGAACTGCACATCTGTCATCTGATTTGTGCCTTTGGCTCACTGCACTTGCAGTCTGTGACCAAACCCTTGCAGGACAGCCCACCCTTGAGCTGATCTGAGGACAGTCACCCTCCCCATGAGCATATCTTTGCCCTGGAAGGACACATGGGATTTTTAAAATGTTGAGTTTGCCATCTCACTAGCCCAGAAGTACCTCCCTGAGAGCCAAGGAAACATTGCTAGGCTTTGCTGGGACATGAGGCTTTGCACTTGCCCTTTCCCCAAACCAGCGTGCCTTTGCCCCCAGGTCTGAGCCCAGGCTACTCCCAGTGGTGTACAATCTGCACCTCCATTCCCCAGTGTTGCTGCGGGTCCTACTGCTGCTTTTCACCTTGAGCAGTCAGGACAGTTGGAGCCAAGGGCTGTAACAGGAACCCAGGACACTGCTCGGGTGAACATTGTTGTTAGCTTCTTTTTAACATAGCAATCTAGTGAGCCGGCTTGGCTAAATAAACACAGCTGACCAGCTATAATTGTACTGGGACTGGCACTTACCCATGGCCCCCTTCTCCCCTGCTGCCAGCTGAGCTCTCTCCCCTGCTTCTCTGCATAGAGCATCCCAGGCCCTGCTCCCTCAAGGCCGGGGACCAGAGCCCAGCTAATTGTCCAGGGGCCCATCAAAAATAAACAGAAATCCCTTAAGCCTGTCTCCCTGTACACAGAGATTACAAATTCCAGACACTTCATATGATGTCGTTCCAGTGCATTTCCAGTGGATTTTCAGCACTCTGGTTGTTTTTAGAGATGCTTAATTTTTACTGCTGTAATCCCCTCAAACCCCATGATGTACTCTATCCTCTCCTGGCTGCAGGACATGCCAGCCAGGCCAGGATGAAAAGGCAAGTAGGGCAACATCCTGGCTTTCATCCTGGATTTCATTGGAGGTTGGGGAAGCAGCATGGGGACCAGCTCGCCAGGGACCAGACAGAGCGCCGTGGCCAGGGATGGTCAGAGTTACTTTTGGGCAGGGAGCACAACCCTTCCCCTTGTCTCTGTGCAAGGTTGAGTGCATCAAGAAAGAGGCAAAGAGGGGAGGAATGACACTAGCTTTTCCCAGGGGCCTGCAAACCCCACTTTGCTCCTGGACATGCAACCTCAGTGGAGGCTGTGGAAGCGGGACAGAGCCCGTGCAGCAGCACAAGGTGCAAGCAGGTGACTTCCACTCCTCCAGAAACCCCAAGTTTCTGGAGCTGGGTTTTGGGGTGAGGACACGGACATTCCCTGCTCCAGCACAGAGTGCAGGAGGGTCTCCAGGAAGCAGCAATGACAGCATTTAGCTGGGGGTCAGCCCCGGTGGGTAGCAACAGACCGGAGAACCAACATCCCTCCTGGAAAACCTTATCTGCTACCTTTCTGCGAAACACATCAATCAGCCAAGCACTGCCCTTGGGGCCCAGATGACGCAGCTTGTTAATGAAATGATCTGTATTTCCAATAAAAAGCCACTCAAATGAAGGAGGATTAACATGCAGGAAGACACGGGACAGAAGATAACAACACTAATGACTTACCCTGTGCGGGTACTCTGCACACTGACCCTGTGAAAGATGGGGATTAAAAGGAAAGAGTTTAAACCACAAACAGAGAGGACCAAAATAGACAGACGGGGGCAGATCCAGAAGGTATCAATCATTGTGACTCTGCTGAATTCAGTGCAGCTATGCCAATCTGTGCCCAACAAGCACCCTGCCTCCCGTCCCCCATCGCCCGAGCTCTGGATTCTTGCTGTATTGGCTCAGCCACTCAAAAGTCAGACTGAGCAGCACCGAGTCCCTTCCCTGCTCACTTCTTATATTCAATTTTCAACACGTGTCACATTAAAATTACCTTTTCTCCTTTTTGTCCTGGGGGTCCCTAGAAAAGAAAAGTGGTAAAAAAGCCCTCAGTAAATGAAGGTCGGTGCACGCAAGGGGAAAGAGATCAGGAGCAGGTGTGATTGCAAGAGGTGGGATACTTACAGGTTGTCCCCTGGGACCTGCAGCACCCTTTAAAGAAACACAGTCATGAATGCAAGATAGATTTCCAATTACAGTGACAAGAAGACAAAAACTCTCAGTGTATGGAGTAAGTGGAAACTCAGCTTTGAAAAACAATTATGGAGAAAATTTCCAAGAGAGATCTGGCTTCCCTTTGTTACTCGGTTGTTACGCCATGTTCTGGCTGCACTGAGGGGGGGGATTATTAAAAGGAGAGGGGAAAATTCATCAGGAAAACACACCCTCATTGTTCCCAGGACCTTAGCTGACAGCACATCTCCTTGGTCAAGGCACTGGGATTGAACCAGAAGCAGCCAGGGCTGAAGCCTGCGCTAGGATTGAGCAACAGGGGGATGTCAGCTCACCCTCAGCTGAGAGCAGGGAGGGGAATCTTCAACATGTGCTTGCCAGAGGGTTATACTGACACTCAGGCTCAAGAAACACAGTTAGCAGAAGAAAACATTGAGCATTTCAGTGAGCAAAGGTACTACAGAGCTGTTAGCTTGGCGTACTCATGTTTGGGGATTTCATCACCAGCGATGTCAAGAGAAACAAGACCACATTTGGGTTTCCATCAAGTGCAGCCTAAGTTTATCATTTTCAACCAAAAACATTTTAGTATGATGCACATATGAAACAGAGTTTCAAGAGGGGGAGAAAAACCCCATTTAATACAAAAAATCTGCTCTTTTTGTTGTTGTTAGATAAATTGAAAGCTGACAGATGGGTTTTTAGAAATCTTTCCATCAACTTTTACTTCTGCTATGAGGCCAACCTCAAAAAATGTCAGCTCCCAGAGTATATTTAAAGAACGTAATTGCTAACTGCAAGGAAAACATATCCCATGCGTAACCGGAGAGTTGCTGTTGTGACATGATGGATCTGATAGCCATAATGTAAAAATTACAGACGTGCATCCCAGCACTGCTATTATGAAGTTACAGAATTAGGGATGCAGTGAGTGCATTAGCTGAGCTAGGATCACTACCCCGCCTATGAGCTTGCTTCCAGCTGAGAGGCAACGTCATTTCAAACCAACCCGTCACCCACAAACAAATGTATATATTCCTTTACCATGTCCCCTTTTTGTCCAGGATGACCCTGCAAAAGAAAGAAATACGCATCAGCTTTGGCCACTGCAGTCTCTAGAAGATGCTGACTTAAGCCCCTTACCCCCTGCCTCGGGAGGTGCCCAGAGTTGCTGTACCCTGTCAAAGGAGATGCAACGCTGTGCATGCAGAGCTTTGCTCACCCACCTAACAGGACACTGCTCCCTGCTACCCAAAATGCTGAAAACAATGCTCTCCGGGGAATGAATATGGAGGGCAAAGGCTCTGGAGGATATGGTTGGGACATAGTTAAACCCACCTCAGGCTGGCAGAGCACCTAAAGTGGGCTTAACCTTGTCCCAGCCATGCACCAGTACAGGTTAGAGGTTGACCTGATGGAAAGCAGCTCCATAGAAAAGGACCTTGGAGTCCCAGTGAACAAGTTATCCAAGAGACCGCAATGTGCCCTTGTGGCCTCAAAGGCCAATGGTATCCTGGGTGGCATAAAGAAGAGTGTGGCCAGCAGGTTGAGGGGGGTTCTCCTCCACCTCTACTTTGTCCTAGTGAGACCACATCATGGAGCAGTGTGTCCAGTTCTGGGCTCCCCAGGGCAATACTAGAGAGAGTCCAACGGAGAGCTATGAAGATGCTGAAGGGACTGGAACATCTCTCTTATGAGGAAAAGGCTGAGAGCCCTGGGGCTGTTTAGCCTGGAGAAGAGCAGCCTGAGAGGGGATCCTGTCAATGCCTACAAATATGTGAGGGCTGGGTGGCAAGTAGAAGGGGCCAGTCTGTTTTCAGTGGTGCCCTGCGATAGGACGAGGGGCAATGGTCACCAACTGGAACGCAGGAAGTTCCACCTCAATGTGAGGAAAAATTTCTTTCCTGCAAGGATGACAGAGCCTGGAACAGGCTGCCCAGTGAGGTTGTGGAGTCTCCTGCTCTGGAGCCTTCAAAACCCGTCTGGATCTGTTCCTGTGAGGCCTGCCCTAGGTGATCTCGTTCTGTCAGGGGGGTTGGACTCAATGATCTCCAGAGGTCCCTTCCAACCCCTACCATTCTATGACTCAGCTGCCTGCGGTGCGCTGCACCTTGCTGAGGCCCACACGTGTACCCCCAGGGCAGTACAAGGGGGATGCTGCTGGGTCTCTCTGAGGGTGATGTTCCTCATGGTAAAAGAAACATGGTGCTGGAGGTATGTGCTCCTTCTCCATTACACCATGGCTAGAGGAAGAGTGGTGGGGAACATGGCTAAGTGGCTCCCTGGAGCTAGAGGTTTCACATCAGTGGCGTTCGTAGGGAAGTCCTGTATTTGTGCCAGCTCTCAGAACAATGGGAAGAGCTCAGGGTTTTCTCTCTCTCCTACAAAGCTGATTATAAGGAAGCTCTAAGGAGATCATGAAGGTCTTTAGGATCCTTTCCCTCTTCCACTGCAGCTCTGCAGCACAAACGCGAAGAGAAAGAAGCTGTAGGGTTGGCTTCAGATGAAGCTGTCAGCTGTCTAAGGCAGAGGGGAGCTGCTCCATCTGTCTGATGGGGGGTGGGAGCACCTGCTGAGGCTTTCTCTGCAGCAGCCAGGTTGTTGCACTTCTGAAGTGTTATTTCATAGATTTGCCTAGAAAGGAAGCAGTCACGCTCTGCCTTCCCTAATCTCCTGGATCCTGCATCTCCCCCAAGGCAACCATGGTATCCTCCTGCCTGCCAACCTTCTAATTTTCTTTTAATCCATGCATGTGCATGCCATTGAAAAATACTCCTCTTAAAAACATCCTCTATAATGCACAGGCTGGCAGGACAGGGGGACCTAGCAGGAGGCATGGCAGAAAGCCTTGGGAGAAGCTGTTTGCTTACCGGTTTGCCATCCAAGCCAATAGGCCCCTGAAATAGAAAAAAACATAAAAATAATTACAAGAAAAAGGATAAATTATGAGAAATGCATCCATCTGCTCCAGCAAGCACTATGTGTGGCGAGATTGCACGGGCTGGGAAACGGACGCAGAAATGAAGTGACTCTCTGCACCCTCTCAGTGAGTCCTGGCAGGTCCCTGGCCCACTGGGTACCAGCTTCTGCATGGACCTGCTCACTGTTAGCCCATTTCAGCAGCAATTTGAACGAAGGAAGGGGAAGAAGGAAGGGAAGGAGAAGACTGAAGGATTCATAGGCAATTTGCAAAAAAACCCTCAGCATTTCAGATTTTGCATCATCCTGTATGCTGGTTGAAAATCAGCAGTTTTCTCAAGACTTCAATTTTAAAAGGCATCCACCTTTGGGGAAAGAGGAATTTTTTCAAATGATAGAATAATAAAAGTGTCCCAGGGAAGAGGTGACATGTTGAAGGTACAATTTGATGAGAAACAGGCTCTGCAGAGCGCTGTCCCACCCGGCACTTTCTCATGAGCTGGGCTGATTTGTTTTCTGCTCCTCTGAAAGCCAAAGACCACAAAGACCTGGAGAGATCTGCTTCTCCTCAGCCCAGGGGCAGCTCACAGCCCCCCTTCTCACAAAGGGCAGAACCGGGGAGCCCAGTCAGATGGTTTGAAAGCTGCCAATTCCTCCCATTTTCCAGGCGTGAGAGTCTCCCCTGCAGACCTGCTCTGGCACATCGCATGTCCTGGAGTGGCAGCTGAGCTGCCTGGCAGGAGCAGGGATGTGGAGGGTGTTTGCATTTGCTTTAGGCTTCCTACTCATCCAGGATAAATGCATAAGAATAAATAGCAACCATCTGAGTTCTCCAGCAGCCTCAATGTTTCAGAAATTGTTGCCAGCAGCTGTAGGAGTGAAATGAAATTTGCTTTGTCCTCTCTTTTAGGCTTGTTTTCCATTCCCTTGCCCATCTGTAACAGTGTTGGAGAAGAATCCCACCCTACCCCACCCCCCTTTCATGCTTTTTGTCCTTTCCCTTTGGCATGACCGGGGTGTTAGCTGAGCACGGCCTCCAGCTGACCTGCATCATGCAGAGCCCTGTTTGGATCAGAGATGCTTGCTGCTATTGCAGTATCACCTAAAGGCTCAATTAAGGTTGGAATTTCACCTACCAAGGGGTTACTTTCTTTGTTTGAGGGTATTTCTTAGGAGGGTTTTCTTTTACTGAACAGATCTGGCTTCAGCTATGTTATTTTAACACTTGGGGTTTGTTTTGGTTTTTTAAAAATTAATTTCCTTTCAGAGATGTGTGGTTTGGGTGGTTGGTGGCTTGTTTGGGTTTTTTTGTGTTTTTTTTTTTTCTGTATCATTTAAAAGGAAAAAAGAAGAAAAGGAAAAAAAGAGGAGAAAGAGAAGAGAAGAGAAGAGAAGAGAAGAGAAGAGAAGAGAAGAAGAGAAGAGAAGAGAAGAGAAGAGAAGAGAAGA